>ML395514.1:0-104782 GCA_005239525.1 Nicotiana knightiana | reverse complement strand
CCCCCCCCAACAAGTTCAATACTCCATTTCATTTTAAGCCATAAATTTAAAAAATTATTTTTAATTTCTTAAACTGCATTTCCAATCAAACAGCACACATAAATTTAGATGAATAGTTTAACAAATATATACAATGTGATGCTTTTAATCTGGTTTGGTAAAATTTAAGTTAACCCGAGAATGCTCTTTATTACTACTTCCGATTCAATTTAATTGAATTGTTTACTGTTTTTACACATATTAAAAAATTTATTTATTAGAAGGGAGTGATGTGATTCACAGGTGGGGATCACGAACGAGATATAGCACAAGAACTTGACTTAAGTAATTTCTTAATAAAGTCTCTTAGCGCCGACCTCATATTAACTCAGTCTGAAATTTTCACTTTCTAATCGATTAATTAGCGATTATCATAGACCCGGACGCATTTCTTGTGTGGCCGAACCCATAGATCTTGATGTATGCCTATCTTTTACTTGGACTACAAAAATGCATTCTTCGAGATCCCCACGGAGCGGTATTCAAATTAGACTACNAAGGACTCTGTTGCAGGTTTTGGTTGATTAAAGAATCCTCTCAGAAGCCCATGTTTATTGTCAAAAACGAGACCTTTACGGGTCTGATTCTGATGGCTTGGCTCCTTGTACCGCCGTGCCCTCCAAATGCGTTATATTGGGCTTTTGACCTGATTTGTCAACAACGGGTCTTGGCGCCTTGGCTGCTGCTTAAACAGGACATCCTCTCAGAAGCCCGTGTATATTAGTCAAAGATGTGACTTTCACAGGTCCGCTTGCTCTTTGCCGTCAAATGGAAAGTTAGCTCATAGGGCTTTTCTGGTACTCTGCGAAAGATGCGTGAATTGGCCTGCTGAACCGATCTTGCTTAGGGCGGGTGACCATCTTATAATTGAAGATAAGCACCGAAAGTCAGAGAAGTGAGGCGTTCGGGACCTATTCTAGTAGAGGAACCAACCCCAGAAAACCTGATCAAAAGATAACTAAGTTCCCGTCACTAACCTTACTTCGGACTATGTAGCTGGTCCGCTTTGTTCATTGAAACTATAACAAATATTTCGAGGCTATTTACTTCATGGGCAACTTAAAAAAGAAGAAGTTAAATTCCTTTTTGATATTTATCAATATTGTGGACTACAAAAAAAGTCCAAAAATTAATTAAAATGGACCGAAGGGAGTAATAAGTAATCCGTAATAAATGTCGTGAATCGTGATAATTCAGAATTAGCGATTTAAAATTTTGAATTCATTTAATTAATCCTCTCCAAGATATAATAAAAGAAAGGACCACAAATAAAAGAGAACGTGGAGATAGAACCGCACAAATCACAACAAATATAAAGCTCATGGATTATCTCAGATTGACACGTATAAAGTCGAGGTTTGGTTGACTTATCTTTCTTCCATGGACAAGAGTAGAATTATAATTTTTGAAATGATTGGATTTCAATTTTCAATATTACGCACAGTAACTTGCTTTTAAAGAATTAGTGGTGATGATTAACCCTCTCTTTGATATCTATCTAAACCATATGTACGTTTAGTTCGTGAAGTTTCTATGAGGAGACAATCAGTATGTGATCAATATGCCATCTTCACTCTAGATAGATCTATCTTGGCTCATAATACACCTACAGATCGTTTGTATTAGGTAAAATGCTATATATATTAGCGATGATATTATTAATTTCTTATTTAATACTTTATTCGGTTCACTTTAAATGATTTTAGCTTTTTTTTCGTGGTCCATAATATTTGGTTTTTCCAAATATCAAAGAAAAATTAATTTCTTGTTTTCAAAATTCCCTTGGAGTAAAGAGCCTAGGTATAGTTTGTTATATTTTCAATGAGCTAATTAAGATTAATATGATCAATTTTATCGTTAATTAATGCTAAAAAGTAAACCAAAAGGAGTAGTATTTTTGTAGCAAACCATTGCATTAGCAGTCCCATGATTTTCAACACAATGATAAGCATGTAGATATAAAGATAGAAGTGCCCTTGCAAAATTTTTACCAAAGAATGTGGAGGGTATTTTTGCAAATAAATAATATTTTCTTAAAAATAAATTATGCAATACATATTATTTCTAATACACCAAACTAAATAGTTGATAGGAAATAATCTTAACTTAACTAATCTAAGCATTATTAATACCCCTATAAATCCTACCAAACGACCCCTTATAATCTTCAAGTCAGAGAGTTCAAAGGCAGTAGCCATGACTTTCAATAAGGAAAATCAAAATATAATTTAAAAAAGAAAGAAAAAAAAAAACTATTTAAGGCAATTCAATGTGAGAAATAGCACAACACAAATACTTTTATTTTCGGCAGAGACACATTTGTTGCCAAGTTAGGAATCTTTAAAAGTTAATCAATGGGAAAGTAAGTATTCAAATATATACATATAATAAGGAACTCTTTGGCGTCACCAAGTCCGTCATTGAAGATTTTTAGACCACAAAATGCTTAAAAAACTAATTGCAACAACTCAACTAGGACTAAACAAAGAAGGGATCTTTTTAACCTCGAGATTAACGTAAGACTGAAAAAAGAGATTAGTGAGAAAATTAATCACTCCTACCAAGAAATTAAGGTTAATTTAAAAGTTTAAGTCAAGAAAGGCCATGTGAGTAAACTACTAGAATTCTAGTGAATTGTAAAATCATATATTGCTAACTAATATCGAGAGAATTTGCCAGATGTGGAATGTTCTTAACCTTACTTCAATTAAACTAAGTCTTTATATGATGTGGACTTGTCTCCTCCATAATAAAGTGCCTTTAATCTCACTTTGACTAGCTCGCTTTTCATTGGATCTTTTCATATTTTATCTCCTAATTAATATTATTTTAAATAATTGACTTTGCTTGATGTTCCCTACGAAATTCTTAATTACGCCAAGCCACAAAACATGCAACGAGATGACAATCGGCATTTAATCTAGGCTAGATTTTATTCTGGTTGATCTGCACTTTACGAATAGTTTGTCTATGCCAGTACATAAATAGTAGAGAGAAATTCAAAATTAACCTGATTTACATCTGTTTATTGAAAAATAATTATAATAAAATTAATTAAAATTTAATTATATTTTTATGCGATAATAAAATTTGAACAAAAATACCTTAAGTTAAAAGTCAAAAAAATTTCATTATAATATGCTGGAGTTCAAACTTTTTATATATGGAATTCCAACATAATATGTTGGAGTTCAAAATATCATGTATGTGAATATGCTAGAGTTTGAACTTTTACAAGTTATGCATTCGCATACAAGGGGTCTTTGAAGTTAGAGTTCAAGTATAATGTGCTTGAGTTTAATCCGCAGAAATTTTATAATCCAGTATATTATGCTGATTTTTTTTTCGTATCTCATCTAAAGGTATTTTGTCTAGATTTATCTCTGTATTAGATAGCGTCTTAGTAAACACTAGTTATTTTTCAATTATCTGTCTAAAAACTTGCTAGCTCGTACTACTTTAACTACTCCCTCCGGTCCAAAATAAGTGATTTTTTGGCCTTTTTTTTGTGGTCCATAAATAAGTGATTTTTCCAGATTTCGAGAATGAATTAATTAATTTTTTCTTACATTGCCTTTGGAGTACACAGTGTTGGAATATGTGTAAGGAATGTTTACGTGGGATAGTAAAAGTTAATATGATCAATTTCATTGCTAATTAATGTTAAAAGTTGATTTGCATGAAAACAGCCAAAAAACCACTTATTTTGGACCTGATGGAGTAGTAAATAGTAATTAACTAGGCGCATTTATTTTCACTTAATATGGATGTTTGAAAAGGATCATTCAAATCTCAACTCATTAAGTATGTTTTTGTTTTTATAATTACTTATTTGATTTTAATAGGTCTCATTCATTTAGATAAAGTCTTAAAATTATTGAGATGTTGTTCTTGAGAATGTGATCTTTTACCACTACTTATCCATTTTCATTGGATAACCATCATCATCAACCTTTATTACACAATCAAATATCACTTCACAGCCACTACCGCCAACCACATTTCACCACCAGCCACATTCACAACCAGCTTTAATTCAAATATTACCACTACTGTCACCTGCCACCACCAACTACCTCTATCACTAATTTTGTCACGTAAATAGTTCTTCCAATAACATGAAAATTAACATTTTCTATAAAAGTTTGTGGATGTAATATTCAGTTACCAATTTATATGTTCATTAGTGATTTTCAAATAAAGGTTTATCAAAAGGTGAGTTTTCATATTTGCAGACGATCTCTGAATCATGTATCTGGATTCAGACATTTAGATTCATATTTTAAATTGGAAGAGATCCGGCTTCTTAAACAAAAGGAATGATTTAACAAGCTAATACTGAAGGCAATCATCTGGTGTGAAAATCTAGGGAGAAATTCAAAAATAGCCACATTTACAAGTGTTTATTCAAAATTAGCCACAGTTTCAAACGTAATCGAAATTTAGTCATTTTTCATGTAAAAATAAATTTGAACGAAAACACTGTTCAAAATCCGAAAAATACTCCAACATAATATACTGGAATTCCAGCATAAGTATATTGGAGTTTCAGCATATGTATATTAGAGTTCCAATATAATATACTGGACTTCCAACATAATATACTGGAGATCCAGTATAATATACCGGTCCAACATAATATGCTAACTTTCCGCGTGTTGGAATTTCATCATAATATGCTGGAAGTCATACACAGGTGCACCGATCTCCAGTATATTATGCTGGAACTTTCCATGTTGTAGCAAAATAATGACTATTGTTCAATGACTTTGCAAATGCTGACTTTTTTTGAATGGCCAGTCCGAAACTGGCTAGCCCGTGCTATTTTGACGAAAATTTGTTCTTTCATGTGATATATTGATACTGATCCACTAAGATACTCTGCCATGGTTCACAAAATGTTGCATGTCCCTGGTTACATATATCACTAGATGAGGGAATTGTCACAACATTCAATACTTAACTCCACATTGTGTTGTAAGATTAAGCTGCCAATTGCAGCAAGGAGGAACAGACAACAAATGGTTGGTTAACTGCAGAGGCGGATCCAGAATTTAAACTTTGATAAATTCAAACTTTACGGTTCTTACTATATTATGAGTTTAGAATGTAACATTTGTTGACATTATATTGTTTTCGCACACACACACTATATATGTTCCATGTCGAAGATACTGACAACTCTATCCATATAACATAGGCTCATCCGTCTTTGGTAAATAGCCAAGATGGGAATCTACTGTCTTGCTCTCCAATAACCAATGTGTTAAGCTTGATCTTGCAGGATATAACATCTCAGAGCACAACTCTAATTAGGTGAGCTGTATCAAACTTGTTCATAGAGGAATCTCAATGGCATAGAATTCTTCTTCAAAAAGTCCTTACCTTATAATTCATCATGCTTAGATACATGTCCTGCAGTAGGAAATGAATTTTGTGAACAGAAATCAGCCAAAGAATCTTGATGGCAACAAGTATACAAGTTAACTATAAAACGTATAATTCCATTTTCGTAGTTCATTTTCATTGGAAGCTGGAAAACAATAAACTCTTACACTTCAAAAGAGAAAATTATGTTCAAGCAGCTAAATTTGTTTCCACTTTTCTTACTTCACTTCCACATTTACAAGCACCCGGTCCAAACTCCAAAAACTATTAGTTTTGGAGTCTCTCACCCCCCCCCCCACAACCCCCGGATTAAAATAATTGACCTCATATGCAAAAACTCAAAAAAGTAATCTCTTGCAAAGTTTCTCCATTCTTAAAATGGAAGACAGATATATGGAGGTGAGCAGTTTTGATTTTGAAAAGATATTAGTCCATTGACTTTTTAATGGAAGATACACAGCAGATACTTCTGACACCAGATTTATTTCCTCTCTGTTGCGCCTTTCCGGTCTTCCCGCAGTTCTACTTTTTAGTCTCTCTGATTCTTGTTTCCATTTTACTCTAGTTAGTAGAATCTACAGGAGGTTTACATCTGTATATCAACCAAGCAAAAGACTGGCGCTTTTTTTTTCTTCTTTTCTTTTTGTTTGCGGCGGGGATTGGGGAAGGGCGTTTGAATTGGAGAGAGAGGACATTTTTCCTAGTTCTCCAAACAACTTCTAAAGAAGCAGCAAAAGTAAAATATCAAATAAGAAATTGGTTTTCAGGATACTTCCATCAAAATGAAGGGCTGTTTTTGCACTTTCTGTTCAGGCATTACACAATAATTTCGTCCCTCCTTATCGTGTTCAACACATTTTTAATCTTATATAATTTGGAAATGAACTAATTTGATCCATATTATGCTGAAGTTGAACAAATTGAACAAAAATTTCTAACCTTATGGTCCAGTGACCCTCCACAAAACCCCCCAGAAAGAGTAAAAACAAGTGCCAGACATAGACCCTATAATCTCATCTCCATCACCTTACTATCTGGTTGTTTTTATTCTGCTTTTATATGGCTTCTTGGTACTGTCATTTCTTGTCTATATTTTCATTAATGTGGTGCTTATGTTTTCCTAAGCCGAGGGTCTATTAGAAACATACTCTCTATCCTTACAAGGTAGGAGTAAGGTCCCACAGTGTGAGATATTACTGGGTATGTTGTTGTTGTTGTTATAATCTCATCTCCAATACTGGAAATTTAATCTAGTTCATAGAGGGTTGAGCATACATTCGTAATAACTTTACAGGTTTCAAAGAAGCGTTTAGAAGTTTAAGGGAAGAAGCAACGGAGATGGGGCACTGGGTGGCAAAAGCCGGTGTAACTGTTAGAATCCTCGTTTCTGTTAATCCAAGTGGCAGAAGAAAACCAAGTCTGGTTGATGAGACATGGCCATTGGACCAGAGCGTGATTAACAGCTCCCAGGGCCCTCGGGTAATGGCGCAGTAGATGATCGTTCTCAGCCCCTAAGTTGCTGGGATGGTCTAATGGCTGTCTGACACTCTTTAAAAAAAAAAGTGGCAGAAGAACTAATTTCAGTTGTCTCAATCTAAACGGTTAAATGTGGTAAATCTGAAAGCAACTTGATGTAATTCGGCCATACTGATAACTAATAAATGCAGTTTACTCAAAAGTTAAAGGTGACAACTTTTCCGGGCACCAAATACAGCCGATCTCTCCCTCACCGTCTCTTACGACATGCATCAGACCCACACTAAAGAATTTGGACAAGAAGACTTCATAATCAGCTACAGAATGCAGATAAAACTACACTATCTTTTTATGCAAAAATAATCAATTTGGATGATAAATATCAAACTAATGCTTTATTTCCTTTCTTGCACCCATTTGTTCGGCCAAGAAAATCTCAGAGGAGACTAGTACCAAAAAAAGTAGAAGTAATTAGCAGTTGGTATAAAAATAACAATTCAAGAATTTCATGCAGGATTTAAAAAGTAACGACTGCTGACCAATATGTCACAGCCAGCAAAAACGAATATCATCACATGTCACAGCCAAGAAGAACGAGTATCACCACTCTTTTTCTTTTTCATTGGAAAAAGTTGGGAAAAAGAGACCTCAAGAACAAAGTGCATGACCATAATCAGAAACATGCATAAAATGGGCTTAGTGGTGACCTGATGATGTCCTTTCAAAGAAAAAGGATATTTCCCGGGCAGCAGACTGAGGTGAGTCAGAACCATGAACACAATTCTTCTGTAAATCCAGCCCACATATGGCTCTGACACTGAAAGTGATAAAGACACAGGTTAAAGAAACATACGTCTTACCAAGAATTAACAAAATCAAGAATTAACAAACGTCTGACATTGTCATTGTAAAAAGTATCACCAATAATTTTTTTCTGTTTGGGTATGTATAGGTATTTTATTGATGAAAACAACACCAAGTAGGTGCCGTTACAAGTAACTCAGACTGTGAACTCCTTTAACTACGTATGGGGTCAATAAAGTCGTAGGCATTACCAACAACTTCAATATCTTCAATTGTAGAGATAGAAAACAAAACTGCAAAAGCTCATAACATAGAAAGTAAGATGAAGCTAGCTGTTTCAGATAAATCTTTAATATATGTGGGAGGAGAAGAGTCCATGAATTTGCAAGAATATCAGTAAATGCAATAATGTAATACCATGAAGGAGACAGCTTCTTTGCAGGAATGCAACCTCAGACTACGGGAAATCGAGAGTTACACATACTTTACAACGTTTCAATTTTCAAAAGCAAATCTTTGAGAAATGCATTTTTTACTGAGTTAAACTAAGGGAGTACCCCTTATTTTGTAAGGAAGACAAACTTCTGCTCTAGCTATCTACTTAACTTTCTAATCTTCTAATTTTATGACCTATGTAATAATAACAGGAAGGTACCTGTGAGGATGAGTAACCTTCGCTTTGAGTGGGTCCGTTGGACCAATTAATGCACGCCAGTCAGCTATGGCATTCCCTTTCTCCAAAACCATTATCAACAATGGACCACTGATGATAAATTGGTCAATCAAGGAAAAAAGGAGTAGTAAATGGATGAGAAGGGAGGAGGAGCAGTCTGCAAAAATTCTCATGAGAAATTAGTCCACAAAACTATTCTAAATCCAACATCCCAAAAGACAGATATTTACTAATTTCGCTACTTCTGTCACTGAAATGAAATGATTATCAAGTTGATAAATGAAAAAAATACCCTTTTTTTCTCAAAAATTGAAGGGTTTATTTGAAATGGATGAAAAGGTTACCATGCTGGTTTTATATCACTTATATAAAACTGCATCTTGAAAGCACTCAAAGAAGATTCACATATCTTTCTATGTTATTTACTTCTTTGATAGAAGAGCTTTCTATATCATTTCTTACAAAATTATATCTCTAACGAACTCAAAAGATTCCAAAGCTTTCTATATCATTTACAAAACTTAATTGATGAAAATTTATCTTTAACAAACTTTTGTTTCAATCAATTGTGCCTCAACCCTCTGAATACACCGACAAAATAGCTTAAGACTTCCATGCATACTTAGAACCCCTTCATTGATGATACGCATTCCAAAATTGGCTCTTTGCAAAACCTATCCCACTCCAAACGGCACATTAAACATGCTCCACCTCACAATGCAAAAGGAGGCGATTCACATATTTCTTCATCCTTGTCTCTCAGAGCTGAAAATGGCCTACCATGGAAACCGTCATGCATCGCCACTAGCTGAATAAGTAGTGAGTAGAAAACACTAAAGCTCCCATTTTTCTGCCTCAGCCAAAGAAGGGTATCCGCTTCCTGTCCCAGATATTCAGAAACATGTAATATAGAGAAAAATTGGTCGACCTATGCCACCTTCCAATCATCCCGATCGCTTATGAATTCCAAATTCCAAGGCCCAAGTATACTATTTTCTATTGTACTGTTAGAAGCAACATATAATAGCTCCAATCTAGAGGGAGATGCAACAGTCAGTTTAGGCTGCAATCCCTTCAGGGATCTTGCAATAGTCAACATCGAATATCATCCATTTTCAAGAGGCAACAAATTGTTTCGGTAAATTATCCATATAACAGTATAGATGTTCTCAACAACCACTTGAGACCAAATCAAACTAGCCTACAGCCTATATTATAAGGATGTTATTTATTTTTCCTCAAAGAACCAGTAAATAGTTTGAAGCAATAGATAAAAAGGGGAAAAAAAAATAACACAGCAGCACTAACAGGTACCTTGGCTAAGGAACAGAATGAGGCTTACTAGCAAATTCAGAATCAAATACCATCTCCAGACGGGGAAAGTTTACCTGGCCATGTATTCAACAAGGCTTGGAAAGAAGCTCCTTGAGGAGTGCTCAGCATAAAAGCTTTTCACATGATCCTCGTCAAGCTGAATGAACAATTCCTCAGTGATTTTGAATCCATGATCTAGAATTGTTTCCTTTATGGGATTTGTATAGTTTCCAGAAACCCCATCTGGCTTTATTATAGCCAGTGTCCTTTCTATTTCTGCAGAAGCATCTGCTGAACATCTGCAGCATTAGAGCATTGAAGAAAGAGAAGCATAGAACGTGAGTAATATAGGAAACAAAGGAGAACCATGGTCAACAAGTTGAACACCTAAGAAGGGCCTTCATTCTCCCTACTCTCTTCTATTTAATCATTTTAAGATTCATATAGCCGACTCCGACTGAAGATAGTAGAATGGACATAAAGAAATAATATGCAGACCTACCTAATTACAAATTGAAGCATAGTTGCATGATTAATTTTTAAGTTACGAGAAATCTAAGTCCAGTGTGAGAGCAACAAAAAATATTTACAGAGTACACAATGATGGGGAAAAAGAACGATAAGAAAGAAGGCAAATACTGGCAAGAATTAACACAAAAAAATGGTTACACGCTTCAACATAATATTTGCTTTTTAGCATGTTATTAGAGTAAGCAAAGGTCTGGGTTCGAATCTCACCGCCACCCATAATCAAAACAAATTCCCACATGTGGCCCACAAAACAAAGTCAGGCCCGCATGTGAGCAGAGGCGGATCCATGATTTAAATCCTACTAGTTCAAGTTTCAAGGTTTTTAGCATTGAATCCATTATATTTTTAAGTTTATGGGTTCATATATCTGCTTTTTTTGCAATTTCAATGAATTTTTATATATGAATTTTTACCTCGCGTCGAAAGTTATGGGTTCAATTGAACCCATATGTTGAACACTACGCCCCTGCACACGAGGGGCATGTTGAACACATAATTAAGTAGATAAAATTGTGCTCCAGGAAAGCCAGAATCTTTGAAGTTACTTATACATCAATGAATTACGCCCTTAGTCCCGAACTTGTTGGGGTTGACTATATGAATCCTCTATCTGCTCTACTCTATTCAAGCTCAGTACTAAATATTGTGTCTACCTTGCAAATTAGGAAAGAAGAGTTTACTTACCGAAGAAAAAATTAATAATAATAACAGAAGCAATCAAATAACAGTAACAGCTAAAGTTAAATCCTTACTTTGCTCAGTACTCACCTGTTAGGAAGAGAGAGAGTGGACACTATGAAGAACGGAAGCAAGATTTTTGTGAAGAACGCAATGAGTTTATGAGTCATTTGAAGTGTGAAACTGAAAAGTAAAGAGAATGTGTCATATGTCAGGCACGATCATGACCAAATGGTACATAAATTAACAGTACAAGATAATTCAGGGTATAGCAGAAGCAATCAAGATCTGAAATTTTCATGGCACAATGAAAATTTTAGCTGAAAAAGTAGCAAAATTGGAATAATTCACTTCTAGTCACGGGGAATACCAGGGAACTGGAGCTCTCTTCTTCAATGGGGGAAAGAGATGTTACAGCTTTGTAATGAAGCGAGGTATCTCCATCGACAACGGGACAAGTTCACTTTGACTGAGGGTCAGAAAATGCTTGGACTCGTTTGGCCAAATTATTATTATTTTTTTTAAATTTAAGATATTTAATCAAAATAAGAAATACTTTTTGGGCATGAAATTTAAGATATTTAATCAGTAGAATTATTTTCTTGGGTTTTATGAAGAATTTACAAATTTTAGCAGGAGCAGAAAATTGATATTGTCAAGATATAAGTACTTCTTACCATAAATTTTTATTGTTCAAATGATCCCTTTGTAATTTTAACTTTTTTTTTCTACTATCCTTTTTTCTTTTTATTTATTACTTTTATTGTATTTTTATTCTTCCTTTTTTAATAATTTTATTCTCCTTATACTATTTGTCTTAGGAGAATAGTCTCTCTACTTTAAATATTCTTTTATATATGATTTATGGAGTATATTTTTCACTTATATTGAATAATATATTTTGACATATTTGAATCATCGTGAACGCAATAAGTAATACGAAATATACTATATTATTTTATGGAAAATCATTCATACATTTATGTTTTATATTTTAGTTTAATAAAAATAACAAACTAATTGAATTTTTTTAAAATAAATATTTAATTTCTTTCTTTATATTAAAGAATACTATGAAAAACTGAACATTTATTGTTCTTTTTTGTAATTTGACACTCGAAACATTTTGGAAAGATTCGCCAAAGTCCAAACATAATTTGCTTATCAAATATTGCAAAAAGTACTTCTCGAATGAATTTGCCAAAAAAAAATTATTATTCTCCAAAAATTCTTTTTCAAAAAGCACTTTTCAAAATAAGTTTGGTTAAACACGCTCTAAAAAGGTCCCTAAGCATACTAGTACTATATTGCACCATATTAACAAAGAATTTTGTACATCTTTTAAAAATAATATTTATGTAATAAATCCAATCATAAAATGTTTATCTAAAGTCTAAGCTATCTTTCATTTCGTCTTAAAATCACTAAAGTAATACTTCACTAATTGAAATCGTGACTGTTGGTATAACAAAACAAAAACAAAAAAAAAAAGTATCGTCAAATATTGTAAAGATAAATCATGTTTATTGAAAATGACTGATATTTGAGATTGAATGAAGTATTGTGGGCACTAAGCAATCTTATAAGATTATAGTACAGAAAAGTTATTATCTAGAGATTGATTTCTCTAATAAATAAATTGGTTTTGCTTGATTTATTTGAAAAATTGTAACTAGTTTGAGAATTGATTTAACCAAAGAACAAAACTAAACTAAACTTAAATCAAAATAAAAGGAAGGGACACGAGCTAGATTGGACTTAATTCAATTATAACTAAGTTTGAAAATTGTTTACTTGACTTGATGATTTACTTAAGAAAATCAAATTATTCTACCCTTATTCAAGTCTTTCAATGAATTAGAATGCTTCTTGCATATACACTCATCTACCATATAATGTTTAATTGGAAACACGAATTTCGATAATGAAACTAATTAAAATTATATAATGCATTAAGTACTTGACATGTGATTTAATCTACTAATCAAAATACAAGACATCTTTGTTCGCAATAACGTTTTGTAGTATGAAAAATAAACTGCAACAAAAATAATATGGAGAAAAAGAGATTTTATTGATAAATATATGTGAGTACAATTCTATGTATTCCTTTGTTTACTCGTAAAACAGTATAGTTGAATTTATACATGGTTTCTAGACAAGTGAACTAATTTGATCTTGAAATAATGCAATAATTGAAGAAATGTACAATACTTAGCCTTAAAATGTAGATGTAATAGCAGGTATGACAGTTCCGGGAACAAAGTTTCCGGGCAAAGCAATGAAGAGATCAAAAAAGGGAAAGTAGGATTGTATTAATCTTTATATAGAATGTAGTGTAAGTTTAGCCAGAAAATTCGTCCCCTTTACAATGATAACTGGGCTCACTATTTATAGTTGTGTCTAGGGAAGGAGGTCCTAGGATCGTGCGCTCCTTTAATGTCAATTATGAGGGTCATTGATGAAGGTGTAACAGTGAACATAAATTCCAAATTCTCTGTAATGGGCCGTCGCTCTTAATGCTGCGGAATATTTCTTATTAAATGCCATCGGGCATAGAGCGTTTAATACACATCTATGAACATTATCCCTTCCAGTGACAAGCGGAATGACTGCGTTCAGTCTTCGACCATCCCCGTCTTGGGTTCCACTTGTCTTTCCTTTACATGACCGCGTGTCATATCATATTTCGCCCTATGCAGATAGTCTCCCTGCTTTCCGGTGACATAACTTTGTGTTACTGGAAAGTTGTAGAAACACTCTTTTGGCGGGAATTACTATAACTCCCTCTGAGGGCTTCTGACAGTTAACTAGATGCATGTCTCTCCGTATTTAATGCCCCAAACACGCGTCATCCCACGTTTCAGCACAACTTTTGCTGATTATCGAGGTAATCATGACCATGAATTTAGCTGCCAAAATTTTACTTATACGCATAATTCTTTTCCTTTGCACTTCATAATTTCTCGAGCTTCTGATTTGCATTTTTGTTCTCCATCTTTATCTAATTCTCTTCAAATATAAACCTTTTCTTTCTTCTTATTCAATGGCTTCTTCCTCCAAGCCTGCCGGTTCTTCAAAGAACAAGAAGAAAGCCGAGGACTCTGCTCCCCTGATGGTGGGTTCCATCATCCCAAGAAGACTCAGTACCACAAAAAACTTTGAAGAGAAATTTCCTACTGCTAGCCCTCGTATATGGGCTGTTAGTAGGTACCCTTCTTCCATTCGTCCTTCTAGTATTCCTATTGTAAATGAATATTGTCGTTGCCATGAGTTGGATATAATTTCTCCTGATCTGTCGGAGCAAGTGACCGTTCCCAAGGAAGGTTTTACATGCTTTTACATGTATCCCTTTACTTTGGGTGCATTTTCTTTGAGTGGAGAGCTGATTCCGTGATTGCGGAGTTTTAACTTCGCTGCCAGGTATGTTTGGCACAGGTAAGTCCTTCAGTGTAGAGGGCGGTCACCTGCCTTCAATGCTTGTGCCAGGAGACTGGAGATGAGGTAACATTAGCTCGTATGATGAATCTCTACTCCCCCAAAATTTTCCGGGGGTATGATAAACCTCTGCAAACATGGTCACCATGCTCTATTGACTAGCATGGATGATGATAACGACCGTGGGTGGATGGAACATTTCATTACAGTTTCCACCAACAATATTATTCCAACAACGACTTCATCGTTTTAGGCCGCTTGGAACCACACTCGTAAGATTTTTATTTAATATATTTTCTTTCACTAAATATTCTTCTATGGCCGTATCGACTCTTCGCCCTCCTTATACTTCAGCAACTCGATGGATCCCACCGGTGGTGGAAGGCTTGGACTGGTGGGTTCAGAAGATCTTGGACGTCACGACTCCCTAAACTCGTTTGTGGAAAGAACTAGCCCTTAAATACGGGTCGAAGGCCATAAATCATAGTAATTTTAACTTACCTTGCTTCCATTCTTTTTGTATATGGAGAACTTGGTCGAACCCTTCAGACTTGTTCACGAAATTAGGTCTACCTGCGGGCTTTGTTGTTGTACTCGAGGAGGACGTCTTGGTTGATCATGTTGATGCTGCGAGGCTACTTCAGGAGGCACTTACTAGAACAGGTATCTCTGGGCTTGTTTCGGACGCAAACACTTCTTTATTGAGTCCCCGACCGGAGGATAAGCAACCAAAGAGAAGACGTTCCTCCACGGTCGGGGAAAAAAATAAAAGGACAAATACTGATGCCCCCAAGTCATCTCCGGTGGTGATGGTGGTTGGTCCTCCTTCCGGGCCGGTCATAGACACTGTGATGATTGATGACGATGAAGAAGCTAGTGATGAGGGAGCTTCTCTACATAAAAGGCGACAATCCTCATCATCTCAACAAGATGCTCAACCTGTTGAGTCCGTTACACCAACTGAGGATGATGTCTCAACACTTTGGGGAGAATTTGATTTGGTAGATAATGCCAACTCTCGTTTTCGGGCCCCGATTGCTGTGCTCGGTACTGCGGGGCTGAGTACCGGATCCCTGCTGTCTTTGGTTGGCGAGCATCCATCCACCATCACAACATTTTATGCAACTACTTCTCACCCTTCGACTCCATCAACTTCATCTCCACCTTTACCAACACCAGCAACTGCTACATCATTTCCACCTTCATCCACTCTTCCAGCAGCAACTACTACATCATCTCCGCCGGCTGCACCTGACCATGGAGAAGGTGTTCCTATTCCCTAGTCCCCAGTTCATGGGAATTTAGGGCAAAATTATGATGCCCCTTCTGAAGATCCACAAAGGAGGATGAATGTTACCCTTTTAGTCTCTACCGGGTGCAACCTGCTCGACTTCAGATAAATATTGGGAAAAAATTCAAGCACTCTCGGGGGAGTGTTTGTTGAACAATGCCATGCACAATGCCGCAGCGGTGCATTCCTTTCTTCCTTTGTTATCTTCAACTTTTGTATGACTGTATTCTAAGTTTTACTTCTTCTTGTTTTGTAGGCCAACTTTATTGCTTCTGAGGGCCTTAGAGGTTGGTTCGTGAGAAGGAGGAACTCACTTCTAAACGGAATCAGATTTTTGTGGAACGAGACCAAACTGTTCTCCGTCTCTCGGAACTAGAAACCAAAGCTACCGAAGTCGTTATTTTGGAGGCTCGTTTGCAGCAAACGAGCAAGAAGTGGTAACCCTTAGCTAAGAAATTGGCCCGCTGAGGGTTAGATTTAATGAAGCCAAGGCCAAATGGGCTGAAGTCCAGGATGTCGTTCTTGCTGCAACCGGGCGCGAGGCTGCTACTGCCGAGAAAGTGACTGACCTAAGAAGCAGCCTTGAACTCCGAAATCAAAGAGCTTGCTACTGTAAGGGCGAAACATGCCCAGTTGGAAGAGAAGTACAAGAAAGCTATCGAGCACAACAGGCTCTTTAGTTCTACCGTCCATGACCTTGATGTTAGCCTTAGATCTGTTAGGTCCACCCGGGAAAGCCTTTTTGCCGAGGTTACCCAACTCAAAGAAGAACTTAAGCACCGAGCGACTTCCCTCATTGTTGAAAAAACTTATGCCATGTACAGCATGAGGATAAAAACCTTGGAAGAGGGAAAAACAGGTATCATTGACTTTGATGCTGAAATTGCTAAGGCCCGAGAGCTTGAGTTGGCTGCTAAAAATGGACTCCCAGTGTAGTTTGATGCTCCTGGTTCTTCTAGTTTTGGTTTCGAGTTTTCAGGAAGTGAAGAGGGATCGGAGGGGATAATGCTGAGGACCAGACTAGGGAAAGCGTTGATCTCGTCCAAGCCACACCTCTATTTGAGGTTGTGAAACGGTCGGAGCAATAATAGTACCCAACAAGGAGTCGGGGTCAATTTTCATAGGGATCTATGAATGGGAGGAGTATATATTTGAGTGAATGAGCTTGAGTTATCTTGGATTACAGTTCCACAAAAGTTGGTTTGTTGTTAAATCTATTTTAAACTAAGGATAAAAACTAGCAAATTGTTTTTGTTTGTTTTTCAAATAGTAAAAGGCCTAGGGCTATGACATTCACCTAAGTGTTCGCTTAATGGGTTGTAAGTCTTAAAGCTTATTTTCTTGGCCGGGGTAGATTATAACTATCAACACTCGATTACCCACTCAATACCTCTCGGTCAGAGAGTGATTTTGCGCTCCAAATGGGTATTGAACAACAAAGTTGATAATAAGCTCAAGCCGGGTTTTACTATCTCTAGATTCAACCCTTTAATTGGGTTTATCGATCTCTCGGTTGACCCAATTCCTTGCTAGCCAAGTTTTCCTAGACTAAGTCTCTCTTTCTCAATTAGAGACAAAGTAAATTAGGCATGAAATAATATTTGCAACCATTAAATCTTCAATTAAAAGCAAGAACATGGGTAGATAATCAACACCCAACCATAAACAAGAAATAAATCAAATACCCATTAAGTTTACACACTAGGGTTGGGTCACAACCCTAGTGAAAATCTAGCTACTCATGCTTAAATCAGAAGATAAAGAAGAAGAAGCGATAATTAAACCCATATTAATGATTGAAATGTTAAAACTAATATTCAATAGGCTCAAAATGCCTAAAATAACTAAAAGAAGCAAAGAAAACGGCTGCTGATGTCAGAAGGTACAAAAGCTAACCTAAAAAAAAGTGAAACTATTCTATTTATAAAGTGCTGGAATTTTCGAACAAAATTTTCCTTCTCCGAGGTTCTGCAGTTGCACAATTCCATGTGGGATCCGCACTTGGCTTCAGTATTTACAGGAGTTGAATTTTCGGCCGCACAATTTTGAACCGCGTCTGTATCTCTCATATTCTGCAATCCGCACATTTCTGGGTGCGGCCGCACAAGGCTCTTCTGCGGACCGCACATTTCTGAGTGCGACCGCGTAGCTGACTTCTGCGGCCGCACAACAATTGTGCGGTCCACACTTCCTTTGAGCTTGGAATGAGAACCCTTTGAACTTCTGATCTTGCTTATCTTTTACGGCCGCACATTTCATGTGCGGACCGCATTTCGCACTTGAGCTCGGAATGAGAACCCTTTGAACTTATGTGCCTGATTTTGTCCTTGAGTTCAAATCACTCCTTCTTGAGTTGGATTTCATCTTTGAGGCTCAGTTTCCACTATTCCTGCATTTAAGCATATTTTATCAGTTTTTTGGAACATAATTAAATGCTTTTGGACTAAAATGAAAGTAAAAAGGTGATAATAAGTAGTCAAAATCCCCACTCATCAACTCCCTCAAACTTAAGTTTTTGCTTGTCCTCAAGAAAATAAAGTAATTCCCACCTCCCTAAGTTAAGAACTATTCCATCCAATTAAAAATGCATCAATCACACCTTAATTGGGACCAACAATTACCCACACACTCATGAATTATTAACAAGACAATTGATTGAACTTTTAAGCACAAATATTTCTAATGTGACACTAGAGCATCAAGAGTTGACTAAATTCATCAAGGAAGCTCGCTCTTTCATGTAGGTCATTGTGGATCCCAAACTCCTCCTCTTCTACTCTCCGTTTGCACCTCACTTAAGAATGTAGCACTCAATTCAAAGATTTGTGAAAGGTTCGCTCATCTCTCTCAAAAGAATGTCGCAAGTACGATTTTAAGTACCATAGGCTTGCCCCACATGTAAATCACCACTAATGTAAGCTCACTCGACTTGAAATCACATGGGGCTTTTTTGGGAATGTAATGAAAACTTTTGGGCTAAGGTTGGATATACTATGATAGAACAAGTTCATCTTTCCTTAAGCACTCTATTTTCTCTTATTGGCTCATGNGGGGGGGGGGGGGGGGGGGGGGATTTACAGAGACTTAGCATCACTCTTTCTTGGTCATGATATTCGTTTCCTCCTTCTTCTTTTTCTCCATGCTTTGCATCATTACCATTCTTTGAAATCCCTTCCACTTTTCAAACTTATTCACTTTCTTTTTTCATTTTTCTTTTTGTTCTTCTTTCTTTTTCTTGTCTTCTATTTTCTTCAGTTCCTTTCTCTTTTCATGCCTTGATGCCTTTTACAAACTCCTCGTCTCTCCTGCAAACTTATGTTTTTAACCAATTGTTTCACATGAGTATTAAGGAAAGCTTGGGTGCCAAGAGAGGGTCACTACAAATGAGTAAATGCTTGTAACATGGTTATCAAATGAGAAATGTTTTAGGCTCAAATGGGTTGACTAGGGATAACAACATTGGCGGGTCATGGAAAATTTTTAAGTGAGTCAATGAGATCCTACAATCACTTCTCAAGCCAAGCAAAGCTTAAAATTTCGCCTAGAAACACATTCGGGGAAAGTTCTAGACCATTCACACGGGTACTTGGACTTGCAACAAAAATATCTCATCTCTCACGCAGCTGGATTGTTAAAAAAGATAGAGTCGAGGGCCCACAATGACCATATTCAAGATTGAAAATCACTATGGCTCGACTAAACCACTCGATGATTGCCTAAGTCAATGCAACAGTCACAAGGTCACTAACTAGAGCTACTTCTTTAAAGAAAAATTTGTTTTTAATTATATGCACGTAGTTAAGTGTGTTGGTACCAAGTGAAACATGTTTGACTCTTTTATTCATTACTATTACTATTCTTACCTAAACACCAAAAACGGACTCAATCCCTTAAGAAGGTTGTCACGCCATCCATCGTTGGAAAAAATCACCCGGTTCACACAAAAACTACCTTTGGAAAGAACCGTAGCATTAAGAAAACCAAATGCTTATTAACTACTAAAAACATAAAAAGAAGATACAAAATTAAAAAGAAGCTATTAGGCTAAACAAGTTGAATTAAATATAGACTAATAAGAAAACAAAATAAAGAAGCTACAAAGAAAGCTACTAAAGACATAAATGAATGTACATAATGAATGAGAGGGGACAAGATAGAATATATACATCAATAGAGAAAGAGGGAAGAATATATACATAAATAAAAGGAAAGAGGAAAATGTTATCAATTATTACAAACCAAATGTCAAATCATCCAAATACCAAATAAACTCCACCCCCTCGAATAAGAGTAATCATTGTCCCTAATTCTTAACAAAATAAGAATAAGGAAAGGTAAGAGTAAAGAGTACTCACTATGTAGTCTTGGACATCTATGTGTCCATATCAATGTCACCACGCTCAGCCTCCTCTAACTGGATCTCATTATCCTCGGCTCTGGGAGTAGGTGGGTTGGTGAACATCTGTCGCACCGCCTCAGCAGTGTCGGCAGCCAGGTCTGGCTCCTCAAACTGGCCAGCTGGTGCCACTAATGCTGAATGTGCTGATGGATCTATTGGTGCTGCTGGATCTGTGCCGATAAACATGTCAAATGGAAGGTCCTCAGCGGTTTCTATCTTTGTCACTTGTTTCCTCAGTCTCTCTACTGCCTTCTTGGATGCCTGGGATTTTCTCATCTTCTTTACCTGCTTCCTAAGCTCTTCAATCACTTCTCCATGTGCCACCAAAGTGTCCATGATGGTCTTCTGGTTCTCCAAAATCTTCTTCAAAGTGTCCTCTACTGTCGGAGGAATCTGGTGTGCCGGGATGGATGACTGTGCTGCAACAACACTGGAAAAGTCAGTCAACTTTGTTGTGGCTATCTGCATCTAGTTGTTGAGGCTCGCCAGTGTCTGGGAGACTCACAGTGCAGATAATGGCTGAGTGGGCATTGTCATCGACTTCAAAGCCGATGCTGACAGCATTGATGCTGAAGGACTAGAGGAAAGAGGTGGAGGCATAGTTGTAGTAACATCAGAAGGATCAGTAGAAGTAGATGGCATGTCAGTTGTTTCAACAGCTACCCTAGCAGGCTCTTCAGACTGGCCTGCAGTAGTAGATGATTAACCCTTCTTCTTTGGGTTTCCATCACCCATCAAGGAGTACCATGAGAAGGGATTCTTCGCCCGCACTTTGGTATCAAAACTCCTCGGCTTCATACCTACATCCATAAGGTACTTAGTGATAGTGTTGGTATATGGGTAGGATCTTTCACCTTGACTGGGAACCAAGGACATGTTGATCAACATGGTGGCACCCATATTGATTGGATACATGGCCATGATCGAGGCGACTAGCACTGCTCGAGGGATCGACATATTTGTTTCATTCTGGCATGGGTCTATTCCGCTACACACAAACGTCTGCCATCCCTTTGCCTCAAAATTCAGGCTGTTCCGCTAAATATGAACCCCTGCTGTGATCCACGGTGGTGGTGGTCCCGGAGCCGCCAGAATCTCAGCTAGCCATGGGAGAGCTGTATCACCCATAGCCAGCTTTTCCACGTATTTCACTGGCTCCACATCCTCCAATCCCAAATATATGTTCAGGTTGCTCTGATCGAATCTCACTTTTAAGTTCCTCACTTTCGTCACCTTGGTCCCCTTTTTGATATGCGCCATATTGGCGCAGAATTCCCGGACCAAGTGCTCTTTGGAATCAACCACCTATTGAGTGAACCATGTCCACTTTTTTCTCTCCCGAATTGTCTAGAGACATTTGGGTTGTTTCTATCCAGATCTTTCAACAATAACTTCCGCTCAAGAGTGAGTGATCTCTGCAGCCACCATTCTCGAAACCTGTTGAATCAGGCTATCAAGATTATCTTCCCAAACTTCCTTCTTCTTTGAACTCTCTAGGCCTGCAACTCTGGTATCAACCCTCCGACCATCATCCAGGATGTCATCTACATTGACTATAGTAGCTGGTGTTGCGGAGGCATTATAAATGAAAGCTTTGAAGCCTGACTGTTTCCTTCCGACCCCTCAGAAGTACTCTCAGAAGGGGTGGGCTCATTCCTCAATTGGTATCTGTCCTGTGGTAGCTAGGGCTGTGATTTTACAACCTGTTGTTCTTGCAATGAGTTACCCTTCGATGCTTCCCTAAACAAGGCATATTAGCTTGATTCACAGGGTTCTGGCTATCTACCTCGGCCTGCTGTGGGATTTTTTCCTATCACTCTTTGGCTATGCCTGGAAGACTCACCTCTCCCTTTAGATGTGTCACCACGACCTCGTGATCTAACCATATTCTGCACAAAACAATAACCAAAGTAGCAATAGTCAGTTATAGTTCAAGTACAGAATAACAGACAGTTGCAGAACAAAATATTATGCAGGGTAGGGAAGTTCGGTCTGCAGATATTTGAGTCCGGCTGCAGATGGTGTTGTGCAGTCCGCACAATTTTGAGTGCCACCACACATATGAAGTGCGGTCTGCACAATTTTAGGTGCATCCGCACATTGAAATATCAAAAATGAAAACTCTCTGAAGACATAGAATTGCTTGATTTGCGGGAGCACACACTTTTCTGCGGTCCTTGTTGGATTTCTGCGGACCGCACAATCATACTACACCAAATGCCCCAGCCTACTGATATGCGGACCGCACAATTCCTTGTGCGGTCACATAATTCCTTGTGCGGCCGCACATTTCCTTGTGCGGCCGCACAATGCAAAAAGTAATCGGACAGAGTTCTATGGTTTCTACTTTTACACAAAATTGAACATGGTAGTAGCATTTAAAGAAGAAGAAAAAGAAAAAAAGAAAAAGAAACATGGGTTGCCTCCCAAGAAGCGCTTGATTTAACATCGCGACACGACGCAGATTACCATCACTTCAAATGAATCACTTCCACCACGTGTCCATCATCAGCTTGTCCCAAATAATGCTTTACTCGGTGACCATTGACTCGGAACACCTCACCACTTTTGTTTTTCAAGTCTAATGCACCAAAGGGTGTCACACCCACAATTTCAAAGGGACAACTCAAATTGGATTTCAGCTTTCCGGGAAACATCCTCAATCGTGAGTTGAACAACACAAGATCGCCCACCTTGAAAACCATGTTTCAGATGTATTTTTCATGAAGGTACTACTTTATTTCTTTGTACAAGGACGAACTTGCATATGCTTGGTACCGGAATTCGTCTGGTTCATTCAAATGTGCAACCCGCAAAGTGGCAGCTGCATCCCAATCAAGATTTAACTTCTTCAAAGCCCACATGCCCTTGTCCTCAAGTTCCACTGGAAGATGACAATATTTTCCAAACACCAACCGGTATGGAGACATCCCGATAGGAGTTTTGAAAGCAGTTTGATAAGCCCATAATGCATCATCAAGCTTTTTTGACCAATCTCTCCAGTAAGAATTCACTGACTCTGATAAAATACTCTTGATCTCCCGGTTGGAGACTTCTACTTGTCCGCTTTCTTGAGGGTGATAGGGATTTGTGACTTTGTGAGTGACACCATACTTGCTAAGCAAGGCGTCGAAAGCGTTTCTGCAAAAATAAGACCCCCCATCACTTATGATAGCCCGCGGAGTACCAAACCTTGTAAAGATGTTCTTTTTCAAAAAATGCCACCACACTTCTTGCTTCGTTGTTGGGTAGAGAAACGACCTCAACCCATTTTGACACCTAATCCACTACTACCAAAATGTAGGTGTTTCCACAAGAGCTTACAAAGGGTCCCATGAAGTCAATACCCCATACATCAAAAATATCAATCTCCAACCTGGTGGTGAGGGGTATTTAATTTTTCTTTGAGATCCCACCGCCCCTGTGACATTCATCACAACACTTGACTAGATCACTTGCATCCTTGTAGAGAGTAGGCCAATAGAATTCACAACTTAACACTTTGTTGTCGTTCTTGATCCACCATGGTCACCACCATATGGTGAATAATTACAAGCCCCAAGAATTTCAACGTGTTCCTCCTCGGCAAAAACAATAACAAGGAGCTATTTTTCGATCACAGTGTAATTGACTTGGGCCTTATTCATGGTCTTCCTATCATAGTAGACCGGATGAAATATCTTATTGATATTTTTCCCCAAAACTTCTCCAAACGCCACATCACTAGCATCACGCATGAGCTCAAAAGGCAAGCTCCAATTCGGGGTGGTGATAATAGGAGTAATTGTCAACTTGAACTTGAGAAATTCAAATGCTCTCATGCAATCATCATTGAAGTGACATTTGGTATCTTTCTCCATAAGCTTACACAAAAGGTTCACCACTTTAGAAAAATCCTTGATGAAACGCTGGTAGAACCCTGCATGACCCAAGAAACTCCTCACTAGCTTCACGGATGCTGGAGGTGGAAGTTTAGAAATCACCTCTATTTTCCCCTTGTCGACCTTAATCCCCTTCTTTGAAATCTTGTGGCCGAGGACAATACCCTCCTCGACCATGAAATGACATTTCTCCCAATTCAACACCAAGTTTGTTTCTTCACACCTTGCTAACACCTTATCCAAATTTTCCAAGAAATCATCAAAGGAATCCCCGAATACCGAAAAATCATCCATGAAGACTTCAAGGTAATCCTCTACCATATCCGTAAAGATTGCCATCATACACAATTGGATAGTTGCCGGTGCATTTCATAAGCAGAATGGAATCCGCTTGAAAGCTAAAGTGCCATAGGGACAAGTGAAAGTTATTTTATCTTGATATTCCGGGGCAATAAGGATTTGAATGTAGCCTGAATACCCATATAGTAAGAAATAGAACACCCGTCCAGCCAATCGATCAAGCATTTGGTCAAGAAAGGGAAGTAGGAAATGGTCTTTCCTTGTGACTTTGTTTAGCTTCTAATAGTCCATGCACACTCGCCATCCGGTCACCATTCTTGTTGGAATCAACTCATTTTTATCATTAGTGACCACAGTGATACTCCCCTTCTTCGGAACACATTGCACCGGAGAAGTCTACGAACTGTCAAAAATGGGGTAGACAACCCCGGCATCCAACCACTTTATGACCTCCTTTTTTACCACCTCTTGCATTGATTCATTTAGTCTCCTTTGATGTTCAAGGGGGGTTTGGCATCCT
Organism: Nicotiana knightiana; assembly: GCA_005239525.1. Lineage (NCBI taxonomy): Eukaryota > Viridiplantae > Streptophyta > Magnoliopsida > Solanales > Solanaceae > Nicotiana > Nicotiana knightiana. Next base: position 80,050 of record ML395514.1, on the reverse strand, counting down.
CCTCCAAATTAATCTTTTGCATGCAAAATTCGGGGCTCATTCCCCTAATATCCTCCAATGTCCATCCAATATATTTCTTCTTTTTTCGTAGCACCGCCAACATAGAGTCTACATGCACATTAGTCAAGAAAGAGGAAAGAATAACCGGTAAAGTAGAACAAGGGCCAAGGAATTCATACCTGAGATGCGGAGAATGAACTCATAGTAACTCATATTCCATTTCACAATCAAGAATCACAAAATCCGTCAGGAGAATGAACTTGTCGACTCGAACCAATACATCTTCAATCACCCCCAACGGTCTCTTCGTTGTACGATCGGCCATTTGTAATCACATAGCTGTAGGTCTTGGTTTCCCAATCCCCAATTTCTTGAAAACTGAATAGGGCATCAAGTTGATACTTGCCTTAAGATCACAAAGAGCCTTTGCAAATTCAGCACTTCTAATGGTACAAGGAATAGTGAAAGCACTGGGATCTTCCAACTTTAAAGCCATTGAATGAACAATTTCACTCACTTGGTGAGTGACCTTTATAGTTTCAAAATTCATCAATCTCTTCTTTGTCACCAAGTCTTTCATAAAGTTAGCATATCTGGGTATTTTCTCCAAAGCTTTAACCAAAGGCACATTTATAGAGAGACTCTTCATCATACCAATGAACTTATTAAATTGATTCTCGCCATTTTTCTTGGCAAGCCTTTGAGGATAGGGATGAGGTGTCTTAGGCAATGGTGCCTTAGATTTTTGCACTACCGGTTTCGGTATGTCAGTCATATGATCCCTAGACGAGTTCACATCCTCTTGAGTCTCTTCCATTGTGTCATCAATATTCATACGCACTTCATCATTTTCTTGCACAACATTGTGCGGGATATCCTCTTCTTCTACCATTTTCTCATCATCCACAAGTTGCCTGTGACTTGAGGTGGGTGCATTCCCACCTTTTCCACTTCTTGTGGTCAAATCCATGGCATACCCCGTAGTGTTCCCACCCTTCAGGTTCACTACCGTATCACTTGGTAGTGCCCCCTTAGGACGCGAATTCAAAGCTTGAGAGATTTGACCCATTTGCACTTCTAAGTTACATATTGATTTATTGTGTGAAGCAAATTGGGCATCGGAATTGGCATTCTTCTCCATCATTTGCTTGAACATGTTTTCAATATGACCTATTTCATTGTTAGAGGAACTAGGAACATGAGAAGGATAGGGAGGTGGTTTGCTCGGTTGTTGGTACATCGGGGGCCTTTGAAAACCCGACCCCCGACTTCTTTGATTGTTGTTCCACCCTCCTTGGTCGTTTCCTCCCCAATTGCCTTGATTGTTATTATTTTGCCAATTCCCTTGGTTGTTGCTTTCATTCCAATTGCCTTGATTGTTCCCACCATTCCAATTACCTTGGTTGCTAAAATTCCAATTACCTTGATTGTTTGAAGGTCTCCATTGTTGTTGACTAGGTCCTTGATAGTTATTTCTTTGCCCTTGAAAGTTTTTCACACATTGGAGCTCTTCATCTTGATCATTATAAGAATATCCTTGATTATACCCACTATCATCTTGCAAAAAATTGTTCACCCTTGGTTGCACTTGTGAACTTCTTGTTCTTATCTTGTTTACCATCATATTAACACCCTCCACAACATTGACTTGCCTCGGGTTTTGCACTTGTTGAAATTGAGCCTTTGCCAATTGGTTCATGGTGGTTGTCAGCTCAGCTATGGCCTGCCCAAGGTCATGTAACCCTTTGTGAAGAAGAATCACATTTGGATCACCTTGTGGAACATTGGATCTATATTTCCATGCCAATGAAGTATCTGCCATCTCATCCAAAATATCACACGTCTCCACATATGGCGTAGTCATGAAGCTCCCACTGGCAAGTTGATTCAGTACACATTGGTTGGTGGTGTTGATCCCCCGATAGAAAGTTTGTTGAATCATAATTCTCCGTCATATCATTGTCTGAGCACTCTTTCATCATTGTTCTATATCTTTCCCATATCTCATGTAGCGGTTCATTAGGCTCTTGCTTGAATGCTAGAATCTCATCTCGAAGAATAGCCATGTGCTAGGGAGAGAAGTACCTTGAAATGAATTTCTCCTCAATTTCATCCCACGTCTGAATGGAATGATTTGGAAAACGTTTCAACCAATCTAAAGCTTTCCCCCGTAGAGAGAAGGGAAAAACCCTTAGTCTCAAAGAATTCTCGGAGAAATTTATTTGTTTGCTTCCCCAACACGTGTCAACGAACCCTTTCAAATGTTTATATGCATTTTGACTATGTGCACCAGTGAAGAACCCTCATTGCTCAAGCAAAGAGAGAATCAAGTTGGTTATTTCAAAGTTTTCTGCCCTAATACAGGGTGGGACTATAGAACTTGCATACCCTTCATTCGGAAACACCCAGTGTGGAGCCGCTCGTGGTGGAGGTGGGGGTGGAACGAGAACATTATCATTAGGCAATCGGCCTCTTATATTGGCTTGAGATTCAATAGGGACCTCATTCATTGCATCATCATCAATGTCCACATCCCCCACATTTATGTTTTCGAGCTCGTTATTTGCCATGATTGCACTGCAATACTCATACGTTAGTAACAAAGAAGGAAAATGAGACAATTCACACACAAAACCAAATATATAGCTAAATCTGTTATTATCTCCCCGACAACGATGCCAAATATTGATCTCATCCAAGCCACACCTATATTTGAGGTTGTGAAACGGTCGGAGCAATAATAGAACACAACAAGGAGTCGGGCTCGATTTTCCACGGGGAGCTATGAATGGGACTAAGAGTATATATTTGAGTGAATGAGCTGGAATTATCTCGGATTACACTTCCACAAAAGTTGGTTTGTTTTTAAATATGTTTTAAACTAAGGATGACAACTAAGGATAAAAACTAGCAAATTGTTTTTGTTTGTTTTCCAAATAGTAAAAAGGCTAGGGCTATGACCTTCACCAAGGTGTTCGCTTAATGGGTTGTAAGCCTTAAAGCTTGTTTTCTTGGTCGGGGTGGATTATAGCTACCAACACTTGATTAACCACTCAATACCCCTCGGTCAAAGAGTAATTTTTCCCAATTTGGGTTTCTCAATTCCAAATGGGTATTGAAAAAAATAGTTGATAATAAGCTCAAGTCGGGTTTTAGTATCTCTAGATTCAACCCTTTAATTGGGTTTATCAATCTTTCAGTTGACCCAATTCTTTGCTAGCCAAGTTTTCATAGACTAAGTCTCTCTTTCTCAATTAGAGGCAAAGTCTATAGGCATGAAATAATGTTTGCAACCATTAAATATTCAATTAAAAGCAAGAACATGGATAGATAATCAACACCCAACCATAATTCAGCTCATGTTGCAGCTGCTACCGCAGTTTTGTTGATCTACCCAATCGGTCAAGGAAGTTTTTCTGATGGTATGCCTCTAGGAATCTCTGGTACTTTCAATTTCATCAAAAAATAAATCAAACACCCATTAAGTTTACACAGTAGGGCTGGGTCACAACCTTAGTGAAAATCTAGCTACTCATGCTTAAATCAAAAGATAAAGAAGAAAAAGCGATAATTAAACCCATATTAGTGATTGAAATGTTAAAACTAATATTAAAAAGGCTCAAAATGCCTAAAATAACTAAAAGAAGCAAAGAAAATGACTGTTGATGTCAATAGGTACAAAAGTTATCCTAAAAAAAGTGAAACTATTCTATTTATACAATGCTGGAATTTTCGAACAAAATTACCCTTCTCAGAAGTTCTGCGGCCGCACAATTCCATGTGCGGTCCACACTTAGCTTCAGTCTTGATAGGAGTTGAATCTGCGACCACACAATTCTGAACCGCGGCCGCATCTCTCATATTCTGCGGCCTGCACATTTCTGAGTGCGGCTGCACAGGTCTCTTATGCGGACCACACATTTTTGAGTGCAACTCCGTAGCTAACTTCTATGTCTGCACAATAATTGTGCGGTCCGAACTTCCTTTGAGCTTGGAATGAGAACTCTCTAAGCTTCTGATCTTGCTTAGCTTCTGCAGCCGCACAATTTATGTGTGGACCGCACTTTGCACTTGGGCTCTAATAAAGTTTCCTTCAGAATCTACGACTGCAGATGAAAATCCGCGCCCGCACTTTGAGCTTCTGTGCTTGATTTTGTCCTTGAGTTCAGATCACTCCTTCTTGAGTTGGATTTCATCTTTGAGGCTCATTTTTCACCATTCCTGCATTTAAGCATACTTTATCAGTTTTCGGGAACACAATTAAATGATTTTGGACTAAAACTAAAGTAAAAAGGTGCTAATAAGTAGTGAAAATCCCCACTCATCAAGCATCGAGCCATCGGTGGACCCACCTATTTCTCCCAAGGATGTGGACACGCCTATTTCCTCGAAGGCATTTTGATTCCGGGCACAAATTCTTCCGACACCAACCCTTTAACGTGAGGGTTTTCATAAGAGAGGGCCCTCTTATATTTATGGTGCACTTGAAGAGGACGTCTTATGTTCATTACGGCACTAACATTTGAAGTACATGTTTAACTTCATCGTTCAAAAATGAAACAAGATAAAAACAAAAGGATTTCATTTCATATAATTCCTTCTTTTTCCAAAAGTACACAAGCATTTATTATGCTAAAAAGAAATTGCAATTACTTGTGGTTATCTTGTACAACTTGTTTCTACGGGGTTGGCTACACAGTCCCCGATCCCGATGATGCATTTTGTTTCTGGATTTTCATTTCCCAGTTGACGGGGCAGTCAATTTTGCCGTATCCTCATATCTTTCCCCCCAATGTACAAATGCAAAGAATGCGAATTGGAACACTTGAAGTCTTGTGTCTTCAAAGATTTCACCAATGAATTACTAGAATATCCTTAACTCGGCAACATTACCATACTTACCCTTAGAAATCCATGCTATCGAGCAAAAGACTATCTAACAATCCTCTAGTGGTTTGTGCTCGTGAACAGTTGGATAACCTTTGTTTGGTAGAAAACTTAACTTCCCAGTAGGAATTTTCTATCAAACCAAAGATTATCTAACTGTCCCCGAGTGGAAGCTTGTTTATTTGCCTTTCTATCAAAAGTCTTATTGCTGTTGTCTTCGTAGAATGCTTTCTATCGCTACCTTATTAAAAACCTTTCCAGAAAAATCCAATTGGGACAAAAACTGAACGAAGGAAAAATGAGAGAAACACATACTTTCCGCTTGAATAATGTTCATCACCAATAATATCTTTTGAGGTGTGCCACGTTCCAGTTGCTAGGCAACTTGTTTCCATTCTGGTTCTCCAACTCGTATGAACCTATCCTAGTGATAACTAAAATCTAGTAAGGACCTTCCCATGTTGGAACTAGCTTCCCCATGTTGATCTCCCGGGTTCCTCAGAACCAAGTCTCATACTTTGGAATAACGGAAGTTGGATCTTCGATTATAATAACGCTCTATTCTTTGCTTTTGAGCTGCCATTCTTACATGCACCAAATCCCGACGTTCATCGAGTAGTTCTAAGTTTATTAACATTGCTTCTTTGTTCGCTTCTTCATCTGCCCGAAAATATCTCAAAGTGGGTTCACCCACTTCCCCCGGGGTTAGAGCTTCAACATCGTACACAAGGCAAAAAGGGGTTTCTCCTGTACTCAATTTGGCCATTGTTCGGTAGGCCCATAGAACTCCGGGAAATTCTTCGGGCCATTTGTCTTTTGCTACTTCCAACTTTTTCTTAAGGTTTTGAATAATCACTTTGTTTGTGGACTCCTCTTGACCGTTCGCACTCGGATGATAAGGAGAAGATGTAATCCTCTTTATCTTCAAATCTTCGAGGAACTTTGTAACTTTTGAACCGATAAACTGTGGCCCATTGTTGCATGCTATCTCTTTTGGTATTTCGAACTTGCAAATTATATTTTCCTATAGAAAATCGACCACTTCGCATTCTCCGATCTTCTGATAAGGACCTGCTTTCACCCATTTAGAAAAATAGTCAGCCATAATTAAAAGAAACCTTACCTTTCCGGGAGACGGTGGAAGCGATCCGACGATGTCCATTCCCCATTTCATGAACGGCCATGGGGACAGAACCAAATGTAAGGGTTCTGCCAGTTGGTGTATTAGTGGTGCGTAGCATTGGCACTTATCACATTTTCATACAAAGTCTTTGGCGTTTTGTTCAGTAATATCCTGCCCGTACCAACTTCAGCACCAAAGAATCTGTGCCCGAGCGATTTCCGCATATCCCTTCGTGGACTTGTCTCATGACGTAATTAGATTATGACGCTCCTAAACACCTGGCCAGCGGGCCTTGGAAAGATTTTACATTTGTCCTCCCTCGAAGCTATAACGTGCAGCTTTGGTGTGTAACACCCGTGATGCTTTGGGATCCTCGGGCAACTTCCCGTGCTCGAGATAGTCGATTATTTCATTTCTCCAATCCCAGACCAGACTACTCAAATTTACCTCATAGTAACCATCCGTATCTAGGACTGAGTTCATCAGTTGCACTACCGTCCCGGACTCCGATATTTTTATTTCCGTCGATGATCCTAAGTTTGCTAACGCATCCGCTTCTGCGTTATCCTCCCTCGGAATATAAGTAATTGACCACTCCCGAAATCGTGCCAAAAGAGCCTCGACCTTTACTACATATTGTTTCATATGTTCTTCTTTGGTATCAAAGATCTCGTAGATCTGATTTACCACCAGCTGCGAGTCAGAATTGATTTCGATAATCTCGAAATCAAGACCCCGGGCTAATTCGAGTCTTGCAATCAAAGCTTCATACTCAGCTTCTATCACGCCCCTTTTTCTTGCGAAATCGGGTTTCAACGGATTTGCATATTACAAAAATCTATAGGCATGATTTATAGATTGTTCGCAAAAGGTAGTGAAACGACTCCAGAACCATGAACTACCAATGATGATTTTATAGACAAGTTCTTTAGGCAGGTGACAATGTCCTAGAAGCATGATATCTAATAGTTGGAGATTGACATTGATTTTATATAGTTTTATCCCTATAGGCATTGAAACATGCTTTAGCTTATTAATACAATGTCCTAAATGGAAACATGCTTTAGCTAATTAATACAGTCTCAGAGATCTATCATATTGGGCAAGAAGAACTCAACAAGGTCTAGAATACAAACATTGAGATACATGACAAGGTAGAGAACACACATTAGTCTAGAAACACCTAAGAAAGCTAGAATCCATTCCAATAATGAAAGCATCTTACATGTGCTGAAACCTACTGAATTCAATTAATAAAGAACATGGAATTGCATAGTATTACAATATCAGGGATCCATGAATAACATTGAAACTGACTCATGTCTATAGAATTTAAATAACATTAACACATAGAACACATACGTCATAGATAAACAGAAAGGAAAATAGTTAAACATTGCAAGAGTTAAGGACACTAACCAGTAGCAAAGGTAAACGAACAAAAGAAAAAGGAGTCAGAATACTGGTAGCAAGAGAATCCTAGATCCACGATGCTTCAGAGTTCAGCCGGCCAAGGATTCAACAATTCAAGAAAATATACAAGTATCTCAGAAGAAGTGAACGAGTGAGAGAAGAGTATAATGAGTGTACTAGTAGTGAAAATTAGGTTTGTCCAAAGGGGAAATTAGGGATGTGTTTATATAGTGTTCAAATTGAGCGGACGAACATGGAAAATCATCAGTCAAACACAAGAAAGGAAAGAATATATCACATGCAATCAAAATCAGTAAAGAAAAAGAAAAATCTCAAACCCTAGTTGGGTCCAACAGCCTTAAATCAAACCAATAATGCAAGAATCATCCCCTGTAGGGTGTATATAGACGAAAGATCATCTGGATCTTCACAAAATCGGAGTAAATTAGGCTTCATCTTTGAAAGGTAGTTCTTTCCAACAATAGGGCAAGGACTAAGTAACACCATAGACACGCGTATTATAGTAAAGTATCACAAAATATGTAAGTGGATCGCGGATTGATTCCATTTTTGGGTTGGAATCGGAGAGAAATCAAAAGGCGGCAACTAGGTTTTCTTAGAGACAGAAGGATTATAGAGGGTTTAGAGGTGGCTGGAGTGGGGAAATGGGGTTAGGGTTTGGGTGAGGAGATATAAGGAAAGTGAAGGAATTATTATGAGCCGTTGATCATTTGAGATCAACGACCAGGATCGAAATGGGAGTGGGGCAAGTCGTTTAAGCGGGTACTGACCAGGTTGAGGTTAAGGGGTCGTTTGGCTTGGGCTGTGGAGATTGGGCCACAGATTTGAGTAGTTTTGGGCCACTAATGTGGTCCAAAATATGTATAACTTAGGCTATCTTTTAAATACAAAATTGTTTAAATAAAAATAATTAATAATAAATAATATAATATTTTCTTATACAAGAAAATGATTGAAAATAATAACGTACAATTTTAAAATATAAAAAAGGCTATTTTGGCACTAATAATATAAATAAGACGTAATTATGCAAGAATATAGGCTATTATTGCAAATAATTATGTAAATAACTAAAATATAGATGTAATTATATCAAATGAAGTAAAATATTATTAAACACACACATGGATATAAAATGATAAATTTGGATGATTAAGTCATCATAAATAATTTAAAGGGATAATATTTAAGTAATTTAAATGCAAGAAAATTAATTTTAAGGCTCTAACAATTATGGAAAATTATGGTAAATGTTTGTATAAGTCTTGTAAATTAAATATTGATGAAAAATGACATTTTAAAAATATATATACTATTTGAAAAAATGTGAGGGCAAAATTGAGTATAAACAGCTGCCCCTCTTTACCCGGGAGTGATGGAAGAGTTCCCGAGTAAAGAAAATGATGACCAATTTTGGCAGAATTTAGTGGGAATGCTGTGATTTTAAAAATGGGACCGAACCCTAATTCCTGAGTTGCCTACATATCCCTAGTGTTACGAGAATCAGGCCGTGTGTAGTTTTGGATCCAACGACGAACGAAACCGATGGAATTATTATAATAGGGTAGTGTTGCAGGTAAGATAATTTAGGGTGGAGCTATGGATGCAAATTTTGGATGTAACGGGTATACGAGGCATATATTCGAGCGTTCATTGAAAAGGTAGTCAATTATTGATAGTCGATTACGTTTGAGGTAGTCAAAGGATGTGAATGTCGTGAAACAGAAACCGAAGCGAAGATTGCTCCCGTTTGTAGAACTGTTACCTCCCAGATTACCTGCAAAACTTAAAACATAGTGCATGCGAATATATATGGGTTATTGCAATAATTTAAAAATGATGAAAATACCCTTTAGTCTATGAGAGTTGTCTTTGAATGATGAAGATGATGTCCTTAGACCATGACGTCCTGGGCCATGAAGTGTATGATAAAGAATTTACAGGCCATGAAATGGTGTCCTCGAACCATGAGGATGATGCCTCCAGACTATGACGCCTTTGAATAATGATGTTCTTAATTTAAATGATTCCCGATCTAATTAGACGTTAAAAATTTATTAGTGCCTGATGCGGGAAGGGTTTCTTGTCCCATGAGTGGATTCTCAATTTTTTTAATGAATCCTAACTATTACCATTTTCTATTATGGAGATGTGTGTGTAGAAGAAACAGTATATTGATAAAGAAAGTTTTTTCCGAAGTCAAAAGAGCGATTAGGTTGAAAAAATAAAGGATTTCTAACCATCTTATTATCCTATAACACTATAACATAGACCAATTAAACGAAACGAAAAAAAAAGAGATGATAGAGAATCCGTTGAGAAGTTTACCTGTATCCAAGGTATCTATTCTTACTATAATACTTTGTTTTAACTGTATCGCACTATGTATCATTTTGAGAGATCCTCAGGCCATGGAATGGTGTCTTCCGGCTGTGTGAATGGTGCCTTCGGACCATGACACCTTCGGACAAAATGGCGATGTTTCACCCTATGAAATGCAGAGATGTGATGCTTAGTTGTATGTGAGGACGAGACAAGATAAGGCTTAGTCTTATATGAGATAAGGATAGTGCTTGGTCTCTGACAAGGAGAGGCCAGGCTTAGCCTCATGCAATAGTAAGGGCAGTGTTTTTTCCCTATGCAGAGTAAGGTAGTGCTTAGCCTTATGCAATTACGGAGGCAATGCTTATCCTCATGCAAGAATAGAGACAATCCTTAGTCTTATGCAAGGAAAGGCAACTCTTAGCATTATGCAATTATGGAGGCAATGCTTAGCCTTATGCAAGAAATGGAGATAATGCTTAGTCTCATGCAAAGAAAGGCAGTGCTTAGCCTTATGCAATTACGGAGGCAATACTTAGCCTTATGCAAGAAATGGAGACAATGCTTAGTCTTATGCAAAGAAAGGCAATGCTTAGCCTCATGCAAGAAATAGAGACAATGCTTAGTATCATGCATAGAAAGGCAGTGCTTAGCCTTATGCAATTACGGAGGCAATGCTTAACCTCATGCAAGAAATAGAGACGATGCTTAGTCTCATGCAGAGAAAGGAAGTGCTTAGCCTTATGCAATTACGGAGGCAAATGCTTAGCCTCATGCAAGAAATTGAGACAATGCTTAGCCTCATGCAGAGAGAGGCAGTGCTTAGCCCTATGCCATTAAGGAGGCAATGCTTAGCCTCATGTAATAAATGGAGACAATGTTTAGTCTTATGCAGAGAAAGGCAGTGCTTAGACATATGCAAGAAAAACAATGATTTTCTTTGAGAGAGTAAAGTATTTATTAGCTTTATGTGTTTGCGTTTAGCAACTTGTCATCATGAAGGTAGTGATTTCGCTGTGCATATGTATTTGCAAATATTACCGTTGTGTCTATCGTACCTGCATGCAAAGGAAAATTGTGATTTTTTGCGGGGGATGATTGGTTCGTTCTCTTAATTCACTGCTTTTCCTTCATTCTTGTCTTGGGGTCCTGTTTGAGTTACCTTGGGTAACATTTGGCTGCCGTAGAAACAAAGTTGTCGAAAAATATGTATGCACTTGATAAAATTATTTGCAAAAGTGTAGTTGTTTGAAATATATGATAATGCATTAGATCAAATAATTTAGATGAACAGGTGACTACGACACATTTATAGACATTGCAACCTCTTTGCTTTAGAATTTTTAGGGTCCCCCTCAAAATTTTGCCCAAGTTTAAATGCATAGTCCTGACAACACATTCCTTGGCCATTACACACGCGATTAAATCGGAAAAACTCGATATCCTGCCCCTGTTTCTGATCATGGGGAAATGAATATTTTATTAGGATTTGACTGAACCCACAGGGTTTCCTACGTATCCCCACTTAAACGGGAATCAGGTCAAGCGTAGTTCAATTACATCAAATGGAAAAATGCAAACAATCTTAAACATAATATCTCTTGACCGCGTCTGAATTGATAGGTTTCAGCCAAATCTCTCCGTCCATTTCTGCAAGTATAAGTGCTCCTCATGTTAGTACCCGATGAACCATGTAAGGACCTTTCCAGTTGGGTGAGAACTTCCCCTTGGCTTCATCTTGATGCGGGAATATTCACTTTAGCACCAATTGCCCCAGTGTGAATTGCCTTGGACTGACCCTTTTGATGAAAGCTCTTTGCATTCTGTTCTGGTAGAGTTGACCGTGATATACTGCATTTATTCTTTTCCCATCAAAGAGAGTTATTTGTTCATAGCGGCTTCATATCCATTCTGCATCGCTGAGCTCAGCTTCTTGTATGATTCTTAGAGAAGGAATTTTTCTACTTCGGCAGGAATAACAACTTCAGTACCATAAACCAATAGGTAGGTAGTTGTCCCAGTTGATGTGCGAACTTTGGTACGATATCCAAGTAAAGAAAATGGCATATTCTCGTGCCATTTTTTGTAACTGTCCACCATTTTCCTCAATATCTTCTTAATGTTCTTGTTGGTGTCTTCTACGACTCCGTTCGCTTGTGGTCTGTATGTTGTGGAGTTCCTATGCTTGATCTTGAATGTTTCACACATGGATTTCATCAAATAGCTATTTAAATTGGAAGTGTTATCAGTAATGATTGACTCTGGTACTCCGAATCAACAAACAATGTAGTCCCGAAAAAAATCCGCGCTACAACCTTCTTAGTTACCGCTTTGTAAGATGCAACTTCAACCCATTTTGTGAAGTAGTCTATGGCCACCAGAATGAACCTATGCCCGTTTGAAGCAGCGGGTTTGATTGGGTCGATGACATCCATACCCCAAGCAGAGAAAGGCCAGGGTGAACATGTTGTGTTGAGTTCATTGGGTGGTACTCGTATCACGTCAGCATGTATCTGGCATTGGTGACAATTCTGAACACACTTGATGTATTCTGTTTCCATAGTCATCCAGAAGTACCCTACTCTTAGTATCTTCTTGGCTAAGATGAAACCATCCATATGCGGTCCGCAGGTTTCGACATGTATTTCCTTGAGCAATCTGGATGCTTCCTTGGCACACTGTAGTAATCCCAGGTCAGGAGTCCTTTTGTACAGAATTCCTCCGCTTTGAAAGAAATGTTTGGCTAACCTTCGAAGTGTACGCTTCTGAGTATGGGTAGCAGTCTCTGGGTATTCTCCCTTTTCCATGTACTTCTTGATGTCGTGGAATCAAGTATTTTTGTCAATATCTTCTTCAACATAAGCACAATAAGCGGGTTGTTTATGAATCCCTATTTGGATAGGATCAATGAAATTCTTGTCCGGGTGTTGTATCATGGAAGACAAAGTGTCTAACGCATCTACGAACTCATTCTGAATCCTTGGAACATGTTTGAATTCTATGTGAACCTCTTGATCAGCTCTTGTACACAGTGCAAATATGGAAATATTTTGGTATTCTTCGTAGCCCATTCTCCTAGAACTTGATGCACCAAAAGATTGGAATATCCAATTACCAGCAGCTCCTGAACATTCATGTCAATGGCCAACCTAAGCCCCAAAATGCAAGCCTCACATTCTGCCGTATTGTTGGTGCATGGAAACCTGAGTTTTGCGGATACCGGATAGTATTGGCCGGTCTCTAATACTAAGACAACTCCGATACTCATACCTTTCATGTTTGCTGCTCTGTCGAAGAACATTCTCCAACCATCATATGCCTCGGTGATTTCTTCTCCCACAAATGACACCTCATCATCGGGAAAATACGTTTTCAATGGTTCGTATTCTCCGCCTACGGGATTTTCTACCAGATGATCTGCCAATGCTTGCCCTTTGACCGCCTTCTGAGTTACATAGACGATGTCAAATTTGCTCAACAGTATTTCCCATTGTGCTAAATGAAAGATGTACTTTAGCAAATCAATCCTTGATATGAGATATGTAGTGTATGCACAGAAATAATGCCTCAACTTCTGAGATATCCACGTCAAAGCACAACAGGCGTGTTTCAGTAAAGAATACTGGGATTCGTAAGGCATGATATCGCCTGCTCCTTTCTTCCAGTTTCATCATGTTGTCCCAAAACACAACCTAAATCTCCCTCCAATATGGACAAATAAAACATCAGAGGCATTCTTGGTTCTGGTGGGACCAGAAAGGTGGTTTTGATAAATATTCTTTGATTTTATCGTAGGCTTTCTAGCATTCTTCAGTTCATCTTGTTGCAACATCTTTCCTCAGCATCCTGAAGATTGGCTCACACATCACAGTTGATTGTGCTATGATGCGATTTATGTAATTGAGACACCCTAAAAAGCTCATCATATCTTTCTTATTTTTCAGAGGTGGTAGGTATTGGATAGCTTTGACCTTTGATGGGTCCAACTCAATCCCTCGGCGGCTGAAGATGAATCCTAACAATTTTCCAGTAGGGACTCTGAAGGCACATTTTGCAGGACTCAACTTCAAATTGTATTTCGAAATCGGTCGAAAAACTTTTTCAAGTCTGCTATATGATCCGAACTCCTCTTAGATTTGATGATAACGTCATCCACGTACACCTCTATTTCCTTGTGTATCATGTCGTGAAAGATGGATTTCATGGCTCTCATGTAGGTGGCCCCAGTATCACCCATGGTGTAAAGAAGGTTGTCTTTTCGGCATCCTCTTCATCCATCCAGATATGATGGTATCCAGCGAAGCAATCCACAAAGGATTGGAGATCATGCTTGGCACAATTTTCAATCAGTATGTGTATGTTGGCCAGTGGGAAATCATCTTTGACACTTGCTCTATTCAGATCTCGATAATAGACACATACTATAACTTCCCCATCTTTCTTTGGAATGGAACAACGTTGGCCAACCAAGTTGGTTATTCGACCAGTTGGAGAACCTTGGATTTGATTTTCTTGGTGACCTCTTCTTTTATCTTCAAACTCATATCCGTCTTGAATTTTCTGAACTTCTGCTTTACCGGCGGACACATGGGATTAGTGGGTAGCTTGTGAGCCACTATGGATGTGCTCATACCAGTCATATCATCGTAGGACCATGCAAAGATATCTTCATATTATTTCAGGAATATGATGTACTCTTCCTTCTCTAATGGTGATAGATGAACTCTTATTTGTGTTTCCTTGACCGTTTCGGAATTCCCTAAGTTAACGGTCTCAACTTCCTCCAAATTAGACTTTGGTTTGTTTTCAAAGTTTTCCACTTCTCTGATGATTTCCTCAGGTATTATATAATCTTCCAGATTTTCTGCATCACTATCCTCATGTCGTATTGTCTCATTACATCTCACAGTCGTAGGTTCATCGGGATAAGTAATAATAATGCTGAAAAAGAAAATGTAAAGAATAATAATAAATACGAAAAGCAGTAATGCATTAATAAAATCTTAAAATGTCAACAAGTGCGGCTCGATGACTCGAGCAATTATTTCAAAACAAATACTGAAAAATGTCTCAAATGCTCAAAATTATTTTTTTTAAAAGTAATTCATGCTAATTTTCCAGGCTACCCAGGAACTCGACGGGCCTGGGATGGTGCATTAGTCCAATTCTTGAGAACAGGTCATTTCTCCACGGTCTGAATCGTAAGATATTTCTCCTTCTCCTCCTCTTCAACTATTGCACTGTAGTCCATATCCTCTTCGTCTAGAAACAACTTCCTCATGCCCGCTAAAACTTCATCTTCCTCGGATCCCAACATCATGTCAGCTTGATGGAATGTCTGGTACAGAGGTGGTACCGGTTGTTCCAGTGGATAATAAGGACCACGCCATAGTGGTGACAAATCCTGGTACTCCTGCCATGTGTATTCATTATACGAGTCCAAAAGTCGTGCCATGATGTTGTGGTTGTACGAGTTTGGTGATCCCTTGAAGATTTTTGCTGAGACCCTTGCCGGGTTCATACCCTGTCCATAATAGTATGATTTCTATCTTGTTGCTCCACCATAGGTCCTTTTCAATAGAGTTGACTCGCTCAATGCGATAATATGTTTCTCCACCCAGCTTCTTTCTACTTTTGATGACTAGAACAGTCTGATTGGTGTAGATGGGGTTACTTCCATCTCCATGAATGATCACCTCCTGATGATTCCACTCAAATTTCAAAGCCTGATGTAAGGTTGAAGCCACTGCACCATCAACATGTATCCATGGTCGTCCTAATAATAGGTTGTAAGTAGCAAATATATCCAGCACCTGAAACTCGACATCTAACCAAGTCGGGCCCATTTGTAGGATGAGGTTGATCTCTCCAATAGTAGCACTCTAAGATCCATCAAACGCTTTCACATTCATGCTTCCCATTCGTATCTCATGCCTGCCTTTACCTAATCTCTTCAGAGTAGTCAGCGGGCATATGTTGAGACTTGAACCCCCATCTATCAAGACCATGGCGATGAACTTATCCTCAAATTGCACTGTGATGTGTAGTGCCCTGTTGTGACTCAATCCTTATGGTGGTAATTCATCTTCATGAAAGGTGATTCTGTGACTCTCCAATACCTGTCTGACCAGTTTATCCATCTCCCCACTAGTGATGTTGGTGGGTACATAAGCTTCACTCAACACCTTCATCAAAGCATTCATGTGTGTGTCTGAATTTTGCAGCAGTGTCAAATGGATATCTGAGCGGGAGTTTTTTTCAAGTGGTCAATGACAGAGTACTCTCTTGCTTGCACCTTTCCCCAAAGATCATCATTGCCAGTCTCGACAATAGGCGAATTTGATGCAACTTCCTTGCTTGTTCCCTCCAGGTTCTCAGGTGTGTAAACTCGTCCAGTTCTAGTCATACCTTGCGCTTCCCCTGTTTCCTCTATTTTTGCTTTTCCTTTTCTCCTTGCTTCCGCAATATAGTCCCATAGGATGGCATCAGACTGGTAGAATGGCATGGGAACTACCATCACAGTGAAGGGTGTAGATACCTCAACTCCAAACGGCGCCTGGGTTTGAACCACAACCGACGTGAGGGTGACTAGAGACATTTTAAGAGCATCTCCTTCTCGAATGAGTCCTATTGACCCCTTTAAGTCCCATTCTTCATCTATCTCTATTACATTCACTCCCTCACCTTTGTGATCTGCGAGAGGATTGTTACGAACATTTGGTGCAATTTCCTTTGCCTGTATGACCTTAGTGTCGATCTTGTTGGGGTTGATCCACTGGGAAGAATTATCCATAGCAACGGTAGGAATGGGAGTGACGTAACCAGTAGCCTTCAGCCTCTCATACAGTTGGTCTATGGGTTCGGCAATTGGGGTGTATTGTCTAGGTGGTCTTCGATCAAAATTTGGTTGTGGGTTTTGGTAGTTTTGGCGGGTGGGTGGTGGAGAGCAGTAATATGTGGGTTGAGTATTAGAGGCATGATAGGTGGTAGCAGGCTGATGGTACGTAGGGGGTGAGGGTTGGTATGTGGGTTGAGGTGTTTGGTATGTGAGAGGAGACTTAGGACCCTAGCCTACCATTACGACACCTACTTCTTTCTTTTTCGATATACCTCCCATTTGCAAAGCTTTGTTCGTGGCATACAACGCCTCGAAGTTGGTTACCATACCACTCTTAATCCCTTCTTTTATTCTTTATCCTAGCTTGTGATGTCGGAGAATTTGTGATATTCAATAACTATTAACCTTTCATAATATTGCGGGTCTTGAGATCTGATAAAGAACTTGTTCATTTGTTCTTCTTCAAGTGCTGGCCTTACATTCGCGGCTTCTGATTTCTAACGAGTAGCATACTCGCGGAAAGTTTCTGTTGGCTTCTTCTTGAGGTTTTGAATGTAGAAAATGCCTGGCGCATTTTTCGTGTTGAATCTGAATCTATCCATGAAGTCTGATGCCATGCTTACCCAACTAACCCTCTTCTTCGAGTCTTGACTGATGTACCAAGACAAAGCATTTCCTGTGAGGCTTCGCATGAGCAGTTTCATGCGGATTTGTTCATTCTTGCCCACTCTTACAAGTTTGTCACCAATATGTTCTCTAATGCAATTTTGGATCACCAGTCCCATCGAACATTTTGAACTTGGTAGGTTTGTAACCCTTCGGCGGTTCCATATCCGTCTGAATTCATAGGTCTTCATAGTTTAGACCTTCAATGCCTTTATCGACTTCAACATTCTAAACTCTACCAGTTAGCTTCTTGAGTTCCGTTGCCATGTTATTAATGAGCAGGTCTTTTTAGGTTGATTTGAGTATGTATAGGGCTTGTTGCGGAGTATGGGATAAAGTTTCCACATATATCGGATTACTTTGGTGGACTCCGGGAACTTGGGTATAAGGGTGGTCATTGGTTGAGTTTTGGGGAGAAGGAGTAGGTTGTGGTGCATTATGGGGAGTGTGATAAGTAGTGGTTTCTGGGTATTGAGATGGATGATGAGGGTGTTGTTGAGGAGTTGGTACTGGTGGAGGATTAAGGTTCTGAGGAGGTGGGGAATACTCGTGTGGTGTAGGAGGATTTGGTGGTGGGTTTTGGTTTTGTGTGTTTTGTGGTGGTGTCTGGTTCTGGATAGTCGGATTTTGCTGGTTAATGTCCGGGACATTGAGAGTGAGGGAAAGTTTTTCCAAGTTTTGGACCTTCTCAAGTTCGCCTTGTAGTTCCAAGATTTTCTTTTCTAGACATAAGACCAATTCATTATGCGCCGGAGTACTTTAACTGTCTAAGGTTTCAATGTTTTCTGCATGGTAGCATTGTCTTTTCTGATACCACTCAAATCATCCATTTTCCCTTTTCCTTTGCCTTTGGGATCGCGTGGTGGAGGAGGAGGTGGTGGATCTCTGGATCTAGTGTGATATGATGACAATTCCAGTATGCACGAACCAACCTTGGGGAATGGGAATAATCAAAAGAAAAGAAAAACAAAACAAAAAGTAGGAAATTTAGTAAGGACTATTGAAAGAATGCTTGCGGTATTAAAACATGTTTTGCAAGGTCATGCAATAATTCGCGTCCTAATTTGGGGGACCTTATTATGCCTAAGGTAGGCCTAAGCGACACATAGATTTGGAGAAAATCGATGCCAATAATTGCGTCATTTCATTAATGCGAAAGATGAGCCAAACCTATACTAAATCAACAATAACAATAATTTTACTAATGGCATTTAGCCTTATTACAATCGAAAACTAAAGCTAAGCTAGAAAGCAGTCAAGAATATCATTTCCTAGTCTACTTGGTCCTTGAAGGACCTTCCCTGTGCTTGGCTCTTTTGACTCCATCAATCAGGTTTCCTAGATCACGCATATCCAATAGTAATTAAGCCTTTGCTAGATTCCCTCCTTCACTGCCATCCATGCTTTGACAATCTGAGTCTCTTCCTCATCTTTCCTTTAAGCTCCATCAATACTTGTTCCAAGTATTCCAATCTCTCTGTTGACTTAGTGGCAATTTCCTCCCATTCTTTTATTGCTTCCATGTTCACTTTGTGATGTTCCAGATGTTTGGCTTCAGACTCAAAAACCCTTTTGTGTAGCCTTCTATACTTAACCTATGCCTCAGTAACATTTATGATCCTGTCTTTTATATTGACTCTTGGCTTGACGTCTCCCGCTACATCGTCCACCAACCACGATGGATAAAAGTACACATGACCGACATGATACCTGTCTGGCTCAATGGTTTCTCTTTCCACAATGATATTTTGGTTCCACATATGTTGTGCCTCAAACTTGAATGGAATGACGTCCCCTTTGAAATTTTCTTTATACTGGACCATGTTGGAAACTCGGGGTATGACCTATTTTCTTCTCGCTTGTCTCATTACCCTTATAGGAGCATAAGGATAGATGTCTCGCAACCCGATCACTACCAAATGAGTATTCTCTATTGACCTGATGATGAACGCACTGCTAGGAAACCATTCACACATCCAATGTACTTGCTCGCTGTCATATTGCTGAAGAAGTGCACGCAACTTACATCATTTGCAGGTTGTGCAAACCTGTCGGGGATGAATGTTATTTTCCTTGGGTGATGGTAACCTATATGGTCAGTCAACGACCATCGCAGAAGCTCTTGACAATATTCTCCTCTCTGAAGGTGTTCTAATAGACAAACTTGTAGTAACATATTACAATATTCGAAGTGTCTAAATCCCTGCTTCCATCGATCTAGAGCGCAGTACATTTCAGCTAAGATCATAGGGATGATGGTATAAGTTTTTACTTCGATGCCTTCCATCAAAATCCTAGCAACCATGCTAAGTGAGTATGGATCCTTCCCCCTTTCATTCGAAATATCAACAACCCCAAGAAGCATACAATGAACACGTAAACCCGGCGGTGCGTCCAACCCAAGAAAGTAATGGCAAGTTCATCATGATGAAGACGGTATGACTTGCTATGCTCATACCTAAAATGACCCGGTCCGTCGTTACGTAGAACCTGCATTATAATTACTATTCTCGACTTGTCATAGGTTGGTTATACTGTTATTGATGTGTTAGATTTGGTAGTCTTGAAATCGGAATGGTTGTAGTGAGTGTTTAGCCACTTAGGAAACAACCTCGGAATGCGGATTTTATGGCTCGGATAGCTTTGTTAGGTGATTAGGGACTTAGAAGTGTGTTCGGAAAATTTTTGTGATGTCCGGTTGACAGTGGAAAATAGGCTATCGTAGTCGGAATGGAATTCCAGAAATTGGAACAGGTTCGTAATGTCATTTTGGATGTGTCTGCAAAATTTCAGGTCAATCAGAGTTGTTTTGGATAGTTTCGGCATTGTTGGTGGATTTTAGAAATTTCAAAGTTCTTAGGCTTGAATCCAATGTAAATTTGGTGTTTTGACAAGTTTTGGTGTTTTGAGAGTGCAACTAAGTTTGAATAATCAATTATGATGTGTTGGTAACTTTGGTTGGGGTCCCGAGGGGCTCGGGATTGATTTCGGATGGTTAACGGAAATTCGGGGTTGAAAAAAATGCAGCAAACAGCTGCTGAAGTTTTCCCACAGTGATTTCCGCACCTGTGAAAGTTTGACCGCAGGTGCGGGCCCGCAGGAGCAAGAAAGGCACCGCAGGTGCGGAAGATTGGCTGGGTGAGAAGTTTCCGCCGGTGCGAGTAAGTTGCCGCACATTCGAGGCCGCAGGTGCGGGAGGTCGATCGCAAGTGCAGAGTTGGGCCGTTTAATGAAAAGTTGCAGGTGCGGTTGTTTTGACCACAGGTGCGGTGTAGGTGCGAGATAGGGGCCGCAGGTGCAGAACACCTGGGCAGAAGGTATAAATTGCAACCCTCCGCGACTTAAACCCTTTTTACACCATTCTTGTACGGACAAATAGCTTTGGGGGCGATTTTCGAAGAGAGAAATCATTGTTCTTCATAGAGGTAAGTGTTTTGATCATTAAAACTCAATTATGGAGGATTATAGAACATAATATCAGTATTAAATTCACGAAATCAGTAGAAAAAGGTGGGTTTAGGGCTTGAGATTTTTGAGACCTTTAGGGGTTTATTTGAGGGTCAAACGAACTCTGATTTTAGTGTTATTTATATGTACGGACTCGTGGAATGATGAAGAACAGTTTGGTATAAAAATTCTGAGTTTCGGGACGTGGGCTCGGGGTTCGGGTTTTGACCAAATTCGGGTTTTTGAGCTAAATTGATATTTTTCGATTGGGATTCACTCCTTAGGCATAATTTGATGATAAAAATATGAACTTGGTAGATTTGGAGCACTTAGAGGCCGGATTTAGAGGCAAAGGCACTGGGGAATAGTATTTTAGCCGGCTTTTCAAGTAAGTAACGTTTTCAAACTTGGTTCTGAGGGTTTGAAACCCCGAGCTAAATGATTTTTGACTATTGTTGAGGTGACGCACATGCCAAGTGACGCGCGTGAGGTCGTGCACCGGGTATTTGTAGCCTGGCTTGTCCCATGGCCCCACTTAGTGATTATTCCATGATGATATCTGTGCATCTATTAATGTGGTAATTGTGAACATGTTAGAAATCATGTTAAGTATAAATGCTAGGCTTCACGCCGGAAATGCTGAGACCCGAGTGGTCGTATATTGCTGTCTCATGTTGTGATTATTTGATGTCATATACTCAGTCCTGTTATAGCATATCATTTCATATTCCAGTCACATTATTGTTAATTACATGCATACTTATCATTGTTTCGGGCTGATGGAAGCAATTGTGATCCATGTGAGTGAGATTGAAGAGTAATGACTGAGTAAGGCCGAGAGCCTGTTATTGAGATAGTTATGAGAATGGACTGCACACTGCAGTGATATTTAAATCATTCCTTCATTGACTTGATATGGCGCTTGGGCCACTAGGGCCCCTCCGGAGTCTTTACACCACCAGTGAGCGCATTGATGTGAGGGATGGATCTTCCCTGGACATGGATCTTGTCTGAAGCGGATGTTATGTGAGGGATGGATCTTGTCCGAAGCTGATGTTATGAGAGGGATGGATCTTCCCTGGATATGGAAATTTTCCGAGTGTGGTATTCCAGAGATGGTTCTTCTCCGTGGGGGCTGGATTGGCCTTTTTCCTCAGTACATAGTGACTACGGTCACCGGTGTTTATACATATTCTAGGATGGAACTTCCCTGGGCCTGAGAGACATATATAGTACTGAGTGGACTTCTGTGGGAGAGCTGTGAGCACTATGTGCATATCCATACTGGTTTCATACATATTTTATGATGGCATGTAGATTATACTGGCATACTTGGCATATTTTCTCATCCTGATAAACTATTAGCATGTCTAAAATCTGCATAATATTTATTGTAACATAACTGAGGTTTGTTCGTCACTACTTCTCAGCCCATAGTTTGGGTTCGTTACTTTTGAGTTTGTGTACTCACGTTACCCCCTGCACCTTGTGTGCAGATCCAAGTACATCGGGACCCGATAGCGGATATTGAGCAGCGTTCAGCGTTTCTATTGGAGTTGTTGAGGTAGCAGCCAGCGATCGCGACCTCGTCTTCTCTTTCTTATTCTACCTGTTGTTCTTTATTTTGAGACAATGTTGTCCATTTATCCTTTTCTTTGCTTTATGTTTTAGTAGCTCATGGCCTAGTGACACCAGATCCGAGGTTGGAGGTTTTGAATTTAGTTTTCAAATATTGTCTTAAATTTCAAATTTCTTGATAGTATTAATAAATTCGTTTAAAAACCACATTTTTACTGGAAATTGAATTTAGTTTAGTTAAATAGGGAGGCTTGCCTGGTTCCACGACATGCACCATCACGACTCCGAAATTTGGTCGTGAGAAGATGGTATTAGAGCGCTAGGTTAAATAGGTCTCACCAGCCATGAGCAGGTTTAGTAGAGTCTTACGGATCGGTGTGGAGACGTCTGTACTTATCTTCGAGAGGCTCAGAACCTTTAGGAAAATCTCAAATTCTTTGGATTCTGTCGTGCGACTCTATCGAACTCTGGAACTAAACTTCTGTTGTTTTCATTCTCTCACAGATGGTGAGGACTCGTGCTAATGATAGTGGTGATCAGACACCAGCATGACCAGCTGGAGGTCGAGGACGTGGAAGAGGGAGGGGTGCAGCTCACTTAGCAGCCGGGGCAGTACCTGTGGAACTTTCCACTGCTCATGATCAGGTCCCCGCAGTTGAGTTCCCAGCGGGAGAGGCTCAGGCACCAACAGTGCCCATTGTGATTCCGGGTCTTCAGGAGACCCTAGCCCAGATTTTGGACGGTGTGCACCAGCCTGGAACAAGTCGTCGCCGTGTCTACTACTGCTACTTCTCAGGCCGGGGGAGGCACTCAGACTCCAGCTGCCCGGACACCTGAGCAAGCTAACCAGGGGCTTCAGACACTTGGGACAGTCCCAGTTCAACCGGTTGCCCCAGCCCAGGATTGTGTGGTCCCAACTTTAGCTGATGATGAACAGCATAGATTGGAGAGGTTTAGCAGACTCCAGCCTCCTATTTTTAGTGGTACTGAGGGCGAGGACACCCAGGGATTTTTGGACAAGTGTTAGAGGATCCTTGGCACAACAGGGATACTAAAGGCTAGTGGGGTCCCATTTACTACATTCCAGTTTTCAGGAGCTGCACTTTCTTGGTGGGAGGCCTAAGAGAGACGTAGACCTGCTGATGCAGCACCCTTTACCTGGCGTCAGTTCTCCATTCTATTCCTGGAGAAGTATATACCGCCGTCCCGCAGGGAGGAGCTGCGCAAGGAGTTCGAACAGTTGCGCCAGGAGGACATGACCGTGATGCAGTATGAGATGAGGTTCTCCGAGTTGGCCCGTCATGCTATTTGGCTAGTTTCCATGGATAGGGAGAGAATCAGGAGGTTCGTTGATGGCCTCACTTATCAGCTTCGGGTTTTTCTGACTAGGGAGAGGGTATCTGGCGCTTCTTTTGAGGAGGTGGTTGACATTGCCAGAGATATTGAGTCGGTTCGTCGCCAAGAGAGGATTTAGAGGGAGGCCAAGAGGTCTAGAGGATCTGGGAGTTTTGGTGGGGTTCCTTCAGGGGGGCAACCTCAGCTCGGCGGAAGCCGTCCATTCAGGCAGGCTCAGCCAAGTCGCTCAGGTTATCGTGGTGGATCAGCTGGTCATGATCCTCATAGTTCGCATCAGGTGCAACCATCTTTCAGTGCCCTGCCAGCTTAGAGTTCATCTTTGGCACCATTGGTTCAGAATTCATCTTTGTCTGGTTCTTCCAGTGGTTATCCCGGTGCTAGGGGTTCCCTTCAGTCCCCCGTGCCATTCTCCGAGAGATGTTGCTTTGAGTGTGGAGATGTGGGCCATATTAAGAGGTTTTTCCCTCGTCTTGTGAGAGGTACTTATCAATAGAGGAGTTAGCCCGCGGTTTTAGAATCAGTAGCTGAACTGCCCGCCCAGGCATCTAGAGGTGGGGTCAGGCGGTTAGGGGTCGCCCAAGAGGGGGAGGTCTATCCGGTGGTGATCAGGCCCGATTTTATGCATTCCCGGCCAGACCGGATGAGATGGCTTCTGATGTCGTAATCCCAGGTATTGCTTCAGTCTGTCACGAGAAGCTTAAGTTTTTTTTACTGATTCTGGTTTTTCATATTCACATGTTCATCATAATCTAGCCCATTCTCTGGATACGCCCTGTGAATCTTTTGTTACATCTGTTCATGTGCTCGCCCTGGTGGGTGATGTTGTTGTTACGGAACACTTGTTTCGTTTGTGTGTGGTACCTATTAGGGATATGGACACCCAGGTGCGTGCATGGTAAGGTTATTCGGCAGTCGATGGCTTTTGGAACAACCCTTAGCACGTTCGAGGATGAACGTTTGTTTAAGAGGGGGAGAATGTAACGACCCGGTCCGTTGTTACGTAGAACCTGCATTATAATTACTATTCTCGACTTGTCATAGGTTGGTTATACTGTTATTGATGTGTTAAAGTTGGTAGGCTTGAAATCGGAATGGTTGTAGTGAGTGTTTAGCCACTTAGGAAACGACCTCGGAATGCAGATTTTATGGCTCGGATAGCTTCGTTAGGTGATTTGGGACTTAGGAGTGTGTTCGGAATATTTTTTTGATGTCCGGTGTAGAATTTAGCTTGAATTGGCGAAAGTTAGATTTGGTGATTTCCGGTCGGCAGTGGAAAATAGGCTATCAGGGTCGGAATGGAATTTCAGAAATTGGAACAGGTTCGTAATGTCATTTTGGATGTGTCTGCAAAATTTCAGGTCAATAGGAGTTGTTTTGGATAGTTTCGGCATCGTTGGAGGATTTTAGAAATTTCAAAGTTCTTAGGCTTGAATCCAATGTAAATTTTGTGTTTTGACGTTTTATAGTGTTTTGAGAGTGCAACTAAGTTTGAATAATCAATTATGATGTGTTGGTTACTTTGGTTGGGGTCTCGAGGGGCTCGGGATTGATTTAGGATGGTTAACGGAAATTCGGGGTTGAAAAAAATGCAGCAAATAGCTGCTGAAGTTTTCCCACAGTGATTTCCGCACCTGCGAAAGTTTGACCGCAGGTGCGGGCCCGCAGGAGCGAGAAGGACACTGTAGGTGCGGAAGATTGGCTGGGTGAGAAGTTTCCGCAGGTGCGAATAAGTTATCGCACCTGCGAGGCCGCAGGTGCAGGAGGTCGATCGCAAGTGCGGAGTTGGGCCGTTTAATGAAAAGTCGCAGGTGACCGCAAGTGCGAGATAGGTGCCGCAGGTGTGGAACACCTGGGCAAAAGGTATAAATTGCAACCCTCCGCGACATAAACCCTTTTTACACCATTCTTGTACGGACAGATAGCTTTGGGGGCGATTTTCGAAGAGAGAAATCATTGTTCTTCATAGAGGTAAGTGTTTTGATCATTAAAACTCAATTATGGATGATTATAGAACATAATATCAGTATTAAATTCACGAAAATCAGTAGAAAAAGGTGGATTTAGGGCTTGAGATTTTGAGACCTTTAGGGATTTATTTGAGGGGTCAAACGAACTCTGATTTTAGTGTTCCTTTTATGTACGGACTCGTGGAATGATGAAGAGCAGTTTGGTATAAAAATTCTGAGCTTCGGGATGTGGGCTCGGGGGTCGGGTTTTGACCAAATTCGGGTTTTTGAGCTAAATTGATATTTTTGGACTAGGATTCACTCCTTAAGCGTAATTTGATGATAAAAATCTGAAATTGGTAGATTTGGAGCACTCAGAGGCCGGATTTAGAGGCAAAGGCACGGCGGAATAGTATTTTAGTCGGTTTTTCAGGTAAGTAACGTTTCCAAACTTAGTTCTGAGGGTTCGAAACCCCGAGCTAAATTATTTATGACTATTGTTGAGGTGACGCATGTCACACCCCCTTTTTTCACTACCCCGGATTAATGAAGGGGTAATAAGGGAGTTTTTCCAATTAAAGTGAAACTATTCGATTTTTGGGATTATTTATTGGTTTCAGAGTCGCCACCCGGATTTTTTACGGTATTCCGGGACACCATTTATTTATTGAAATCCCAAATCGAGGAAATTTTGACTCTGTTTAAAATTTCTGCGACCAAAAATCCGAGTAAGGAATTCTATTAACCCGGGAGAAGGTGTTAGGCATTCCCGAGTTTCGTGGTTCTAGAACGGTCGCTTAACTATTATTATTTGGCCTAAATTGTCTGATTATTTACATATTTTTGCCTATTTAGCACTTCTAATTTTTTAAACCGCTTTTAATGTTTATGGATTATTTTGAAACAAGTCACGATGTCGTGCACTTATTTGTTTTTTTGGGACATATTATAACTACGCCACATAAAATGCACCCGTAATTACAACATGTGATTTTTATTATAATTTGAAGTTGAAGACAGGGACATGAGTTGTCGCACCCGTGTGTAGATTTACGTAGTCAAAACTATGGTCGTGCCGGTTTTATAATGCCCATTTGCGGCGATGTTTGAGTTTCTATTTTTTGAAAGAGCGTTTTAGTTTTAAGATCGAATAGGACATTTATGGATTTATCTTGGACAAGTTACGATGATGTACACTTGTTGTTTTTGAACACATAGCAAAACGTCACATGAAATGCGCCCGTGTTGCTATGTGCATTTTTAATTGTTTAGAATTGAGGGTCGGGGACATGAGTTACCACTCCCGAGTGTAGTTTATTGTAATTTTGAGGTAATGATCAATTTCTGTCAAGTTTCAAATTAAAGGTAGGCATTCTACCTAAGGATTACCTAAAATGATATTCACTAGTCTAAAGACAACATGTTTTGGGGTATGGCCATTTTTAGCCCAATTTATCCTTTAACTCTTCGGCCAATCGTAATTGTGAATAATTCAATAAGGGTAAAAACTATACAACTACAAAGAGAATCGTGCCATCATATAGAGGAAGTCGAAATACTGATTTGCAAATCACTTATTTAAAGCAGTCAAATGAACACATAACACCTTGACTGAAATAGTTTTATCAACTTCAAATGACCTAAACTCATACTTCTTGATATACACCTTGAGTTCTACATATTGCTGTAAATCTGGACCCTTAAAAACACGAGATAAGTCTGATGAGAGATTACTTTGAGTAGCAAGTTCATATTTATATATACTTCAAAAATTCCTTTGATCTAAAAGTAGTCGTTTCCAGAACTTCGATAGGTATTTACGGGGGTCATTTAGACATGTTGATTTGAACGCAAAATTGTAAGAAAAGATTTAGAAAAAGGGTGCCTTTGGATTTTTCCATCAAATCTGAGTGCTTAAAATATTAATGCCTGAAACTTTATACTTAAATCTGAGAATAAACAGCCTTGAGGGTAAGGGCTCTTCGCGTTTTCCAAGCCCTCTGGATTATGCTCAGACCTTGATGGGCCATTATCAATAGTTTGGTACATCCTAAACTATCCAGAATAGCCATGTTTGAGTCCAGTGTACTCAAAACAAATCTGGAGCTAATTATACACATTTTTTGAAAATTAGAGGAACGCATACATACTGAAAGAAAAGACTGCTAATATAGATAAATATAATGTCCAGTCTTATATTACAAATAAAGCATATACAAAGGCTGTGATTACGCTAAGAAACAAGTTTAGTTGCTGCCCCTGTTCAAGCCAACAAATTTCACACTTTAGGATCTGTATACTTCAGCTTTTAATCCCAATTGGACCATAAAGAACTCATGTGCATTGTAAGAGGCTGAATCTGATCATTACAGGGATCAAATTTAACCCTTTACATGCTGCTCCCCGCAGTGATATAAGATATAAGTCGTCCAAACCAACATATATATAAACATCTTATGGGGTGCATTTGACCATTAAGGGGGTTAGATTCACTACCCTTTAATGCTATCTAACGACTCTATTACAACTTCATGGATATGGAATTAATCCAAGAAGCCTTTTGAGAGAAAATTCTACTGTTATAATCACATATAGATGAACAGTCAGATTTTTAACCAGTAGTTACAGATTCAGCAGAAGGAAAGGCCACATGTTTTATGAATTTTTCTTAGATTGAATCTGACTATAAAGGAGAGTTTGATTCAAACTTACAGATGCAATCTTGTTTGTCATTTTTTAACAACCATACTAGTACTTCAAACAGTATTCCTTTGAACATTCTGACTATTCTTGGCCTTTTAGAGACTGAATCAGACCATATAAGGTTTCAGATTCTTTACTCTATAGCCCTTTTGACTACATGTTGTATACCCTTTATAGGGTGAATTTCAGCCATCTACACTACTGTTTTGTGCACTATTATGGGGTGAATTTGACCATTGGAAGGTCAGATTCATCTACCCTAGTGATGATACTAACCTATCTAGAGATTTGCTTGTTGAATCTCTTTATTGACCAAAGAAACTCAATTAAAAAAAGCATATTTTTTCTGCACACTTATAGAGAGAGCCTGACCATAGAGAAGGTCAGATTCTACACCTCAGCGCAACCTTATTTTTTAATATAGAACTATGAGTATTTACCATATTTATATACATTTGGCCTGAAATAACAGAATATTTCAGCAAGGAGATAACAACAAAGCAAACAGTATTCATCACATTCAACAGGTTCATTAATATGCTAATAAACATCTATACAGTCACATGTACATAAAGCAAGAGAGATAACCTCATTTCATCAATGACAAACTAATTTAAGCAGGGAGAGGAAGAAGAAGATTAAACCTCATTTCATCAATGACAAACTAATTTAAGCAGGGAGAAGAAGAAGAAGATTCCAATTCAAGAATTTTCATTAAGAAAAGATGAGTTAAATGCATACCTTTTAAGAGAGAAACAAACAAAGAGACTTGACCAAATAAAGGTCAAGTATGAACAGCCATAAGGAAGAGAGATCAGCAAACAACAAACAAAAAAAAAATCCAAAGAAAACCAACCAGTCCATCAAGAATAACCCAGAAATATTGAGTGTGGATGTTTGAAGGAAGAACTTCCAGAAGACCAAAATTCAACAAAAGGGAAGATAGCAACTGAACTAGGCCATCTACTTATGAACTTGTTTTCTAAAAGGAGAATCAAATTTTTTTTCTTCTAATAGGACTCTTCTTTTCAAAACTTTTTAAGTAGAGAACAGTATTTGTGTAAAATGGAGAGGATTCTGTATCCCAGCAGCTCAAAAGTGTAAAAAAATCCCCCTTCTTCTTTTTTACCTCTAAAAAGAGGGTCTACTTATAGGATATTTGGGAATGGGATATTCTTTGAATATTCCCTATCCAATATTGAAAAATAGTACCCAAAATAGTACATAGGGCAGCTGTCAACCCTATCTTTGGGACAGCTACCCCTATTCTAGAACATTCTTACCTATTAAAAGACCCGTTTACCCTTAAAATTCTGATTTCCTAAGTCTACATTAACTATTGTACCCCCTTGGAGTCCCTGAATTTACCATTGGGTAATCGAGGTTAATCTCACTTTGGGTTATTATTTAACTCTAGTTTACTAACACTAGTTAGGTTCACTAGTTAACTAGGCCTTAACTTTGATTAGTTAACCCCAACTATGTTCTTTAGTTAACTTATTAGTTGTTCTTAACTAAGGTTGAGTTAATTAATGAAAGGTTAATTGATTAAATGCCTAGAGTTAGTTTCATACTACTTACTTATGTTTAAGTCAATTAATTAAAGTAAACCAATTAGTTTTGACTCCTTAAATTAAGTTAACTGTTTTAGTTTAATTAAGTCAAACTCACTTACCTAAAATCATAAAACTTAACTAATTATCAAGCCTAGGTTAAATGATTTATTCTAGTTAATTAGTCCTAAATTAATTACCTTAGGCAGATTTTAGGACTTAGTTAGTTAATAAAAAATGGTTAGTTTATTAGACAGCTTCTTAATCTTAGTTAATTATATTAGTAACTAAACTCTCAATGAAGTTAGGAGCCTAATTAACTAATAAAATAATCTAGGTGAATGATTAATCTTCATATTATACTAAGGTTAGGGTGAGTAATCAAATGGAGATGGACAGTAGCATTTAGAGAGGAGATAAGCGACAATAAGGGTATTTTGGAGAATTTAAGCATGAACCCATAAAGCTAATTATTAATTTTAACAAGTAGAACCTCTAATAAATCAATGATTAACAGGAAAACCTAAATGTTTAAACATGGTTGCAAAGACAATCTGAAATGTGCATAACATGTTAAACACTGAATTAATCAAATCGAAGGTAATGCGAATCAAAGCAGAACAGTCATACATACAGACAATGACGAAACCTAAGTTAGGAAACATGGTTAAACAGGGAAACCTAATTACTTAGTTGACGAGAACAAAATCAAGACATGACTGTCATGAAATACATCTAGAGCTTAAACTAAACGATGAGGAAGAAATATAAACAGGTGGAAGAAAACGATGAAAGAAAACAAAAGATCTAAACAGTGATACAACAAAAATAATTAAACTATGACATATGCATGCTAATAGCACAAGAAACAGTTAGAAGGGGAGGAGGGGATACCCGTTAAAGGGGTTTTTTGGCCGGGAAAGAGAAAGGAGGTCATTGGACCTTACCGGATCCAGTGGGGTTTGAAAATGAATCAAAACTTCATGAATCGATTGCTCTAGTTAAGAGCAATCGACCTATGAAGGTCTGAACCATTGATTGTCCTTGAATCGGCCGAGAGTAGTTTTGGGTTTTTCAGATTCTTAGATCTGAAACTGGTGCAAATCGATTGGGTTTTTGAGGAAACTAGCAACAGGAGGTGATAGAGAGGATGATGGTGATTTTTTGGTAAGGATTTGGGTCTGGATTGGGTGAAGCTCCGCCGCCGGAGGCGATTTCCGGCAGGCAGAGGGTGGCAGCTAGGGTTTGTGGTTTAGAGAGATGAGAGAGAGAAAGACGGACGAAGGAGAAATGGGGGGTTATACTTATATGTGAATGGGGGGGAGTAGGGCTTAGTTTGGACATTTATATAGTTTAGAGGAGGTGAGTTCCTGGTCGTCCTATCAATTCGATCAATGGCCAGGATTCAATTGATTAAACCAAATGGGGTCGTTTGGAAGGGTGCTGGGGCAGGCGGGTAAGAGGGTTTTGGGCATGGGTTGTTTGAGTGTGTAGGGATTGGGTTTGGGCCTGGGTAGTTTCAAGCCCAGGTCCGAAATTGGCTTTTCTTAATTAATTAAACTAATTAATCTAAATAAGTTCAAATCTATTTTAATCCAAAAATGTAGCAATTAATTTTAAACCTTATTTTTCATCTATTTACATATTAATTAAGAATAAAACAACCAATTATATATTCCTAATTAAATCTATGATCTATCGAATAAAATAATTAATTTTTTTAGTAATTAGTTTTTAAAAACTACATTACGTTAAATAATCGTCATTCGTCTATTATTTAATTAATTATAAATAATAAATTCATAATTCCTTGATAATAGTGATGCAAATTTTAGTAATTTTAAAAGATGAATTATGGATATGCAAAAAATGTAAATAATTCACAATTAATTACTCAAAAATCAGCAAAATTCATAAAATCAATTGATTTATTGAGATTTTTATAGGACGATACGGCGAGTAAAAATCACATGCTCACAGCGCACATGCCAAGTGACGCGCGTGAGGTCGTACACCGGGTATTTGTAGCCTGGCTTATCCCATGGCCCCACTTAGTGATTATTCCATGATGATATCTGTGCATCTATTAATGTGGTAATTGTGAACATGTTAGAAATCATGTTAAGTATAAATGCTAGGCTTCACGCCGGAAATGCTGAGACCCGAGTGGTCGTATATTGCTGTCTCATGTTGTGATTATTTAATGTCATATACTCAGTCCTGTTATAGCATATCATTTCATATTCCAGTCACATTATTGTTAATTACATGCATACTTATCATTGTTTCGGGCTGATGGAAGCAATTGTGATCCATGTGAGTGAGACTGAAGAGTAATGACTGAGTAAGGCCGAGAGCCTGTTATTGAGATAGTTATGAGAATGGACTGCACACTGCAGTGATATTTAAATCATTCCTTTGTTGACTTGATATGGCGCTTGGGACACTAGGGCCCCTCCGGAGTCTTTACACCCCCAGTGAGCGCATTGATGTGAGGGATGGATCTTCCCTGGACATGGATCTTGTCTGAAGTGGATGTTATGTGAGGGATGGATCTTCCCTGTGCATGGATCTTGTTCGAAGCTGATGTTATGAGAGGGATGGATCTTCCCTGGATATGGAAATTTTCCGAGTGTTGTATTCCGAAGATGGATATTCTCCGTGGGGGCTGAATTGGCCTTTTCCCTTAGTACATAGTGACTACGGTCACCGATGTTTATACATATTCCGGGATGGAACTTCCCTGGGCCTGAGAGCCATATATAGTACTGAGTGAACTTCTGTGGGAGAGCTGTGACCACTATGTGCATATCCATACTGGTTTCATACATATATTTTATGATGGCATGTAGATTATACTGGCATACTTGGCAAATTTTCTTATCCTGATAAATTGTTAGCATGTCTAAATTCTGCATAATATTTATTGTAACATAACTGAGGTTTGTCCGTCACTACTTCTCAGCCCATAGTTTGGGTTCATTACTTCTGAGTTAGTGTACTCACGTTACCCCCTGCACCTTGTGTGCAGATCTAGGTACATCGGGACCCGGTAGCGGATATTGAGCAGCGTTCAACGTTTCTATTGGAGTTGTCGAGGTAGCAGCCGACGATCGCGACCTCGTCTTCTCTTTCTTATTCTACTTGTTGTTCTTTATTTTGAGACAATGTTGTCCATTTATCCTTTTATTTGCTTTATGTTTTAGTAGCTCATGACCGAGTGACACCGGATCCGGGGTTGGAGGTTTTGAATTTAGTTTTTAAATATTGTTTTAAATTTCAGATTTCTTGATATTATTAATAAATTCGTTTAAAATTCACATTTTTACTGGAAATTGAATTTAGCTTACTTAAATAGGGAGGCTTACCTGGTTCCACGACAGGCGCCATCACGACTCCGAAATTGGGTTGTGACAATACTGTTTGTAAAGAAATTTGAAAGGATTAATGAATTCTTTAAATAGAGAAGCTCATCATTTTTCTTGAAACCCAGCACCTTTAGAAACCGCGGGGTTCCGATTCTCTGGCAATAGTAATCCTGGACTATCCCCTGGCAACTTAGCGAAGCCTCCTATTTCATCCAGGAGAGGAGTCATTTCTATATCCCCAAATCAAAAGACGGCCCTTTTCTCATCCCTAAACATGGTAGCAGCCTCGATCAATGACCTATTTAGTTGAATATTTAGCAAGGATGGTAGGTTACCCAATACTCTTCTCACATGGTTTTTGTCACAAGGTGCAAGGTCTTTCCACCAGTCGAGTAGCAACGGTAGGATGCTTTGGACCACACTGAACCTGGGGACTTCGTGCCTCATTTTCTACAAACAAACAAAAGTTAGCCCCTTCCGCCCCCAAATTTGACTATTGACGCCATAATGATTAACGCATTGGCTTATTTTCTCCAAGAAATGAACATAATATGATAGTGTTCATTGGGATTGTGGAAATCCCGTCGAACTTTGGACAAGGTTTATCTTAGAGGGTTGTTACGTTAATAATGCTCCAACCCGTACTAGGTTTAGCATGATGCATGTACATTTTAAATTGGGGTAGGGTTTCTAGAATGGTCTAGACTGGTACTCCCAAGTGGACAACATCAGAGGGAAAGGCACAGAACCATTGATTGCACCGCTGATGGATTAGTCTACCGCAAATAAGCCTTTCCGATTTTAAAACGGTAAGTTTTGAAGAGCGTGGACACTCATCAAGCGCCACTATGTTGATAATTAGCACGAGTGGAGTATGATATGGAGGATGCTTTATGTAGAGATAATAACACGTTTCCAAGTATTTACATGATAAAATTTGTGAAAGCAATAAATACAATAGCAAAGTAAACGTAGAAAAGAAAGACAAAAGGAAGAAGTCAGTTTAGTTTGCAGAATATATGCAAAAATGTAATAAAGCAAGTAACGGAGTAGGCATGATATATCAATTTTGACAAGATGAGAGAGTGTTCATAAAAAGTAAAGGTGAATAGGGGAGGGATGTGCATGTCATAAAATTTTTTAACAAATAACGGTGAGGAGTGGAAGGGATGTGCACGTAACAAAGAAATTAATCCACATAAGCCAAGTTCGTTATGGTAAGAGCCTAAGTGTGATATCCCCAGCAGAGTCGCCATGCTGTCGCGCCAATTTTTTCTCGCAAAATCAGGTTTCGACATGTGACAACTCTTTTAAATGGGTATCAAAAGAGAATAGTCGCCACCTAATGGTTTTAAGGTGTGTTAGGGCACCTATTTGCAAATAACTCTGTTTGACTAGTCAGGGAGGGTCCTAAGTTTTTTAGCTTAAAGGATCACCCCATGCAACATAAATAATACTTCGCAACTCCCTTTATGATAGGGATTACTCATATTATTAAGCGGGCACAGACTATCATCTCCTGCTACCCGATTACTATGTGGAAGTTCCTTACCTAAGAGCGTTCTAATTCAATTCTGAGTCGTACCCTATGTGTGCGCTACCCGTCCCATGCCTATGGCCCAGGAGGCTTTGGACCTACTATTTGGGTGGTTCTAGACTTTAATTAGGTTGCTCAAAAATGATAATACTACGCGACATTCAAAAAACAAATAGGAATGCACATAATAGCAAAGAGTAACTTATGTTAGCCTCCGCACATAAACAAAGAAGCACACATACTGATTTTTTAGATTAGGAAGTAGAATGTTTCAAACTTGAGATTCAGAATCCTTTAGTCCTATAGGCATGATCTCTATATGATTTCAATATCAAACAGGCAATGATGCATCCTAGGCCAATGTACAAAGTAAATCATTATAAGTCTCATGGACATGGTTTCTAAGTGATTCTGATTTTAGCAATATACATACAACAGATTTGCAGATTACAAAAATCTATAGGCATGATTTATAGATTGTTCGCAAAAGGCAGTGAAACGACTCCATAACCATGAACTACCAATGATGATTTTATAGACAAGTTCGTTAGGCAGGTGACAATGTCCTAGAAACATGATATCTAATAGTTGGCGATTGGCATTGATTTTATATAGTTTTATCCCTATAGGCATGCAATCTAGATGAGCAATACAAATGATATGGGCATTTCATTGATTATTAACCATATAGGCATGAGCAGTGCAATGATAATTGAGGCAACTGATAGATTAATCATTTGAAGTCCTATAGGCATGGCACCTCGGTAAGTAGAATATTGCATTGTTACGCCCTGTAGTCATGTCATCTAAGAAAACACAGTAGTGGAGACTGGTACAACAGATACTTGAAATAGCATGCGTTGGCAAGTTAAGTGATGTGTGTGTGTGTGACTCCTATAGGCAGGCTTTCTACTCACGAAGTTAAAACATGTGAAGCAAATAGCGAATAAATCAAATAGATCCTATAGGCATGATTTCTACCCATTTATGTGAGAATTAAAGTACCATACCCTTCTTTTACTAATTTCCCCATCTGCTTTTGTTCACAAATTATTACAAACCCATAAATAATGAATACAAGTGCAAATGTTATATGTTAAAAAGCAACAATCCAAATACGCAGAGCACGCCGAAAAGAATATAACTAGTAATACCTAGGCCTTCAGCAAACTTCTCCTTTTCACACGAATAGTGAACCCAGGACCCAACATGTTTTAGAGTGAGAATGTATTAGCTATACACCCACGGACATACACAAACTCATACCAAGCTTGAAAGGGGAAACCATACATGATAACCAATTGACAGTCCTAAAGTCTATAAACAGTGGTCATAATTCATAGAAGCTAAGGAAACAAGATTGGTTAAACAAGAGGGCTTGAGCATACCAACTGGGTAGACAACTTTGGCATATCAAGTTTGACATAGAAGAGCTAACACCATATTGAACAATTATTCAACAAAGGGAAGGGTATAACATAGTGAGCATAGTTACATATTAAGAAGGCTGAAGAGGCAAGTCAGTACAGTTGACAGGACAAACACACACATTTACTAATTTCTCAGAAATCAAGTTTAGCATAAGACATTAACCAAAATGTCAGGAAAAGATTTTAAACACGCGAGCCTTATTAAAAACAATCATAGTGAGATGGATATGCAATTTCACATGAAGATGACCATAAGAAGTATAGCAACAAACTAATGGCATGGTTTACCATAAACCTCAACAGTGTCCTCACTAATGAGAACATACAACACTTAAAAGGGAATGAGACATGCAGGCATAACCATTTGTACCAATTACCTAGGCGACAGAGAAACTAACATAGAAAATTTCCCTAGAAGCCATTCTAAACCAAACATGCAACATAACTTAAATGGAAACACGATTTTGCTAATTAATACAATCTTAGAGATCTATCATATTAGGCAAGATGAACTCAACAAGGTCTAGAATACAAACATAGAGATACAGGATAAGGTAGAGAACCCATTAGTCTAGAAACACCTAAGAATGCTAGAACCCATTCCAATAAAGGAAGCATATTACATGTGTTGAAACCTACTGAATTCAATTAATAAAGAACATCGAATTGCATAGCATTACAATATCAGGGATCCATGAATAACAGGGAAACTAACTCATTCCTATAGAATTTAAACAACATTAACACATAGAACACATACGTCATAGATAAACAGAAAGGAAAATAGTTAACATTGCAAGTGTTAAGGACACTAACCAGTAGAAAAGTTAAACGAACAAAAGAATGAGGAGTTAGAATACTGGTAGCCAGAGAACCCAGATCCCTGATACTACAGAGTTCACAAGATCCTCGAGAAGGGCTCCGAGCAGTGCTTGACCCGGAGGAAGTTTTTTTAACAATATTATGGCCTTGGATTTTAGCCGGCCAAGGATTCAACGATTCCAGAAAATATTCAAGTATCTCAGAAGAATCGAACGAGTGAGAGAAGAGTATAATGAGTGTACTATCAGTGAAAATTAGGTATGTCCAAAGGGGAAATTGGGGAGAGGTTTATATAGTGTTCAAATTGAGCGCACGAACATGGGAAATTATCAGTCAAACACAAGAAAGGAAAGAATATATCACAAGCAATCAAAATCAGTAAAGAAAAAAAATCTCAAACCCTAGTTGGATCAAACGGCCCTAAATCGAACCAATAATGCAAGAATCATCCCTTGTAGAGTGTATATAGACGAAAGATCGTCCAGATCTTAACAAAATCGGAGTAAAATAAGCTTCATCTTTGAAAGGCAGTTCTTGCCAACAATAGGGCAAGGACTAAATAACACCATAGACACGTGTATAATAGTAAAGTATCATAAAATATGTAAGTAAATCGCGGATTGATTCCATTTTTGGGTTGGAATCAAAGAGAAATTAAAAGGCGGCCACTAGGTTTTCTTAGATACAGAAGGAATATAGAGGGTTTAGAGGTAGCTGGAGTGGGGAAATGGGGTTAGGGTTTGGGTGAAGGGATATAAGGAAAGTGGAGGAATTATTATGGACCGTTGATCATTTGAGATCAACGGCCAGGATCGAAATGGGAGTGGGGCAAGTCGTTTAAACGGGTACCGACCGGGTTGAGGTTAAGGGGTCGTTAGGCTTGGGCTGTGGAGATTGGGCCACAGATTTGAGTAGTTTTGGGCCACTAATGTGGTCCAAAATATGTATAACTTAGGCTATCTTTTAAAAACAAAATTGTTTAAATAAAAATAATTAATAATAAATAATATAATATTTTCTTGTACACGAAAATGATTGAAAATAATAACGTACAATTTTAAAATATAAAGGCTATTTTGGCACAAATAATATAAATAAAACGTAATTATGCAAGAATATAGGCTATTATTACAAAAAAAATGTAAATAACTAAAATATAGATGTAATTATATAAAATGAAGTAAAATATTAGTAAACACACACATGGATATAAAATGATAAATTTGAATGATTAATTAATCATAAATAATTTAAAGGGATAATATTGAAGTAATTTAAATGCAAGAAAATTAATTTTAGTGCTCTAAAAATTATGGAACATTATGGAAAATGCTTTTATAAATGTTGCAAATCAAATAATGACGCAAAATGATATTATAAAAATATATATAACATTTTAAAAATATATATACTATTTTCCCCCGAAGGCGTGATTAAGACTATATTGCGTCCGGACCTTTTTATGTTGGAAGCTCCGGCTATAAATAAGGTCCATGTTGATACCCAATTTTCTCTCATATTTTTAAAACATATATATACATATATGCATACATATATATATACTTTCAAAATAGTGAACATGCATCATCATTTGATTTACAAGCATTTTTCGTAATTTTCTATAATTTATTGATGGCTTTAAATCAATTTAATTCTGTATTTTTATCATATAAATAACCATTAATTACCTTTAAAAAGTATTTTTATGATGATTTTATCATCATTTACACCCATATTAGGTTTTAAATGTTTTTAGTACATCTGTTATAATTATATTTGTATTTTTAAAGGCTAAAATTGCATAATTTACAATAATAGCCCATATGCACTTATAATTACTTTATTTATGAAAAAAATAACCTTTTTATATTTTATAATTTTTTATTTACTTTTACGCACAAATTATATTTTGTTATTTATCTATTATTTCTTACAAATTATTTTTGGTTAAATTTGGGTATTTAAAATTTGGCCCCCAATTTTAATTGATTTCGGACCTAATACTACCCAAACCAACCTAATTCACCCAAACCCAATACCTAAGCCCAATACCCTTACCCACTTCACTAAAACCGACCCAGTCCGCTTAAATCCCAGCCGTTGATAAAAAATGATAAAAAATTATCAACGGCTCATAAACAATCACCCCCTTTCCTTATATCTCTGCCCCCTAAACCCTAACCTTCATTTCCCAAATCCTCCGCCGTTATTTCCCCTCCTTTGATGAACCCTAATTCTGCCGCCTCACTCAAATTCCCCCAAATCTTGTTCCTAATGGGATTCTTTACCTATTCCCGTACCATTACGGTGTTTTCCCCTTATTTGGTGCTATGTTACGAAGTAACTTAGGTACTTGCCTAAACATGGCAAGTACCCCGCTTTGATTCTGTCCAAATATATGTTTGCCTCTTGAATCTGGACAACCTTGAGTCCAAACGTGTTATTTTCTCTCATATCTCGCTGATTCGCACTAAAACCTAAAGATTAGGGTTCCAAATTCTCTTTGATTCGAACCTAAACTAGTTCAAACTCTGATTTTTAGCATTTTTCCGTCTATGTTCACTGTATTACTTGTGAATCTACTTATTTTTGTCGATTCCCTTCACTTACCTAAAATTAGTGTTTCAGGCCCTTTTATTTGAACCAAATCTGGTTCGATTTAGTATTCCTTTTTTATAAATAATCTCTTGTCTATGTTCATTATATGCCTCATGTGATTTTTTACCTTATTTTCTACTGATTTTGTGTATTCAATTTACTGATTTAAGTACTTGCCTTTAGTATTTAAATTAACTATTTTCTATGCTCTAATCTCGGCATTATTTAAACTCCTCCCCATTCCCTTTTGAAGAAAGAGATTCAGAGTTCGAAAACCTTTTCACTACTCTAAACAAAAGTTGTGTACTCTTACTCTCTTGAGCAATCTTATTCTGTGTTTATATTCCCGGCTGGCTGAAAGCTAAGGCCAGAAATCTTCAAGTTTAGCTTCTGTTTGGTGATATTTGCTATACTGTTGGATTCCTTTCTTCCATGTTTCATCTTAACTAGTGAGTTATTGAATCCTTTGCCATTTCATTATGATTATTTGCTCAATGTGTTACTGCTATTAGACCATGTTATCCTAAATGCTATTACTTGTAGTTAAGACATGATGAACTTAGTTTGAATTGATTAATGAAATCTTCCTAACTCTGTGTTATTGAGGACCATATTTTAGAGTTAAATTTGTTATAAGCATGCTTTCATACCTTCCCCTAAAGACTGGTTAGCCATGTATAGATGTGTGCCTTAACAGATTTATAAGTTTGTTTGTTGAACCTGTTATAATATGGCATATTTGGTTTTGTTCTTACTATATTATGATGCTTCGAATAACTATCTTAATCAGTTCTTGACCTACTGCTAATCAATGTGTTTCCTTTCTGTGATTTAGTCTGATCTAAAATATCTATTATCATTATGAACTAGTTGTACTAGCATGTGACTGATTTCTAAAACTTGATTAAGTATGCTTAGGTTCAAATATGTTTGCTAGTTGTTTGTACATGTTCTATATGTGATTCTGTCCTTCAGTGTATCCCCTAATCCCATCCTACTCTATCTGATCCTCCTGAATCCTCATTCTTTGTTGGCTGAAAGCCAAAGCTATTTAGGTTCTGTCTTCTGGCCTCCCTAGTGTGAGCACTGCTCAAGGTTCATATGATACCCTTGTGAACTCTGACACACTAGGATTTGGTCCTTAGTCTTCCTTGAACTATTTCTGATCAATTTCTTTAGTGTGAGCACTGCCCTTGGTTCTTGAAGCCCTTGGGAACTCTGACACACTAGAGATTTGGGTTCTGTATGCTTATCCTTGAAATATGGGTGAATCACCCACCACTGGTCATGTTGTATCTATGAACATGGGCTTTTGGAACTAGTGTGAGTTCAAGGTCTGACCTATCCAGGTGTATTTGGGTCTGCTGTAGGCTCCCTATAGTTTTACTTATTTTTTAATTCATTCATTAAATTCTGGTCTGTAATAATTAGTTGTAATAACAATTGTGGGGTATTAATAAAATGGGAAAGGGTTCTTATTTTATATTTGCTATAAAGTGGGTAGAAATCCTGCCTATAGAGTTAATGCTATGATGTTGAATGTTATATGTTAGAAATCATGCCTCTAGGTGTCTTATTGTGTCCAGTCATTATGTGCCAGCAACCATGTCCATAGGCTCAATGTTTGGTTCAATTATGTTCTGTTACAGACCATGCCTATACAAATGGCATGATCCAATATGTGTATGAATTCTTGCTTGCATATTGTTTTGTTCAGATTATAGAAATCATGTCTATAGGATTTAAAACTGTTCAGATTATAGAAAATCATGTCCATAGGATTTAAAACTGTTCAGATTATAAAAATCATGCCTATAGGATCTAAAACCGGATCAAGTTATAGAATGCTCGCCTGAATCTGTTTAATTATTATTTAAGTCTGTTTACTGTGTTGTTATCCTCACTAGAAAACATGCCTATAGGATTAAAACGAATAATTTCGGGCTTGTTTCTGTGACTAGTCACTGTTTACTATCACATAAAAACACCTAGATACCATGTAGGCTTAAACGTATTATGCTAAAATTAGTAGGAAAACTTTGTAGGTTCTAATAATCACATCAAGAAACTGGTTTTTCATCACATAGATATCCTGTCTATAGGATTTCGCAATTATTAAATCCTGTTAATGCTAATCAGTTTGCGCGCATTTGTTGTTTAAGATGCAAAGGCCAATTTGAGACCTTACTTGTTTCTATTTGAAAGTCCTAACTATTTTTGTATGTCGCCTAGTTTTATCCTTTTGAGAAACCTAAGTTAAGTTCTAGAACCACCCTGAAATAGAGGTCCAAATGCCTCCTGGACCATAGGCATGGGACGGGTAGTGCACGCATAGGGTACGACTTAGAATTGATTAGAGCACTTTAGGTAATAACTTAAAGATACTAAGTGGGTAGCAGGAGATGATAGTCTGTGCCCGCTGAATAATATGAGTAACACCCCGTCTTGAGTGAGTTACGAAGTATTATTTATATTGCACAGGGTGATCCTTTAGGCTAAAAAACTTAGGACCCATAATTCTGTTTTAAATAATCGTTTATTTCATTTGCCCAAATTGCTTCCTTTCCCTTAGACTAATTCACATGATTTGAGTTCGGCTGAGACCCACTGTTGTGGACCTCGAGGAGTGCCTAACACCTTCTCATCGAGGTAATTTGAGCCCTTACCTGATCTTTGGTGACGCAAACTAGTAAACCCAAGTCATTTGCAAATAGGTGCCCTTATGCACCTTAATCCGTTAGGTGGTGACTCT
Organism: Nicotiana knightiana; assembly: GCA_005239525.1. Lineage (NCBI taxonomy): Eukaryota > Viridiplantae > Streptophyta > Magnoliopsida > Solanales > Solanaceae > Nicotiana > Nicotiana knightiana. Next base: position 37,690 of record ML395514.1, on the reverse strand, counting down.
CTCTTTTAATAACCTTTCCTCTTAAAAGAGTTGACAATGTCGAAACCCGATTTCGCGAGAAAAAAGGAGCACGATTGTCCAAACCCTTGATGTCCATTCCGACAACATTACTGCCTCCTTGGTTGCCAAAGGAAGTAGCCCCGGACTGAAATTGGTCACGAAGTCAGCCAAGACTTGCGACTTAATTGCAGTCCTTGGTTTATATTCTAAGTCGAACTCACTCATTTAATGGCCCATTTGGCCAATCTTCCCGAGAGCTCGAGTTTATGGAGGATGTTCCGCAAAGGGAAAATAGTCACACAACTATCTGGTAGCATTGGAAGTAGGGCCTCAACTTCTGAGGGGCGACTAAGAGAGCTAAGGCCAGTTTTTATAAATGTGGGTAGTGATTTTCTGCTCCCATTAAAATTTTGCAAACGTAATAAATAGGAAATTGCGTATGTTCGTCCTCCCGGACTAAAACCGCACTTACCGCAACTTCTGAAACCGTGAGGTAGACTAGCAATGTTTCACCTTCTTTTGGTTTTGAGAGCAATGGAGGGCTTGATAAGTACTTCTTCAGGTCCCTCAGAGCCCGGTGGAACTTTGGTGTCCATTCAAAATTATTTTTCTTTTTGAGCAGTGTGAAGAAGCGATGACATTTTTCCGAAGACCGGGAAATGAACCTGCTCAAAGTTGCTAATCTTCCTATGAGCCTTTAGAATTCCTTTACATTTGACAACTGATCCGGAATATCTTATATGGCCTTGATTTTGTCGGGGTTCACCTCAATTCCCCTTTGTGAGACTAGAAATCCCGGAAACTTACCAGAACTGACCCCAAATGCACACTTCTCATGATTAAGTTTCATGTTATGCTTCCTTAGGATGTCGAATGTTTCTTGCAAATGCTTAAGGTGGTCACCTGCCTTCAAATCCTTAACGAGTATATCGTCTATATAAACTTCCATAGTCTTTCCTATTTTCTTTTCAAACATCTTATTTACGAGTCGTTGATAAGTGGCTCCGGTGTTTTTCAACACAAAGGGCATTACATTGTAACAATATGTACCAAATTTGTTATAAACGAAGTCTTTTCCTGATCTTGCGGGTTCATCTTCATTTTCTTGTACCTGGAATAAGCACCGAGGAAACTCATTAACTCGTGTCCGGTCGTGGCATCAATCATTTTATCGATATTTGGCAGTGGGAACGAGTCTTTCGAGCATGCCTTATTAAGGACTTTATAGTCTACACACATGTGAAATTTGTTGTTCTTATTAGGAGCTACTACTACATTGGCTAGCCAGTTCGGATATCTTACCTATCGGACTGAACCGATATTAAGAAAGCGGGTTCCCTCTTCTTTGACGAATTTATTTCTGGCCTCAGCAATAGGGAATTTCTTCTATCTTACCGAAGGTACGTTGGGATCCAAACTCAGCTTGTGCACTATTTCCGTCGCGATATCTATCTCGTGCAACAATGCAAAACAATCGGCATTAAATTTAAGGAATCCAATAAAACCATACATGAGCTTCGAGTCCAGTCTTGTCCCCAAATGGAATTTTCTTTCTAGGAATTCTTCAAACAATGCAACTTTCTCCAGTTTCTCCTCTGTGGACTTTGTTGCGTCCGTCTCTTCTGGACATGGAAATATCTCGGCACCTGATAATGTTCTGACGAATCCGCTCTCGGGCTAACCTCTTGTAGCTCAGGAGTAGGTGATAGTTTCTGTATTTTCTATGACGTGTGCTACTTCCCTTTTCTATTGGAAACCAAAATTGCATTTAACTCCCTTGCCGCCAGTTGATCACCTCTTATTTTCTTGATTCCTTCAGGCGTTGGAAACTTCAGCAATTAGTGATATGTTGAAGGTACAACTTTCATCTTGTGTAACCATGGCCTTCCCAGGATGATATTGTATCCCATGTCACCATCCACTACTTCAAAGAGAGTTGTTTTCATTACTGCGTTCTCAAGAAGCAAAATCTCTCCCTGGGTCATCACGCTCTCAAGGTTGAATCTTGCGAGGAGATTTGTTTCAGAAATAATGCTTCCGATGCTCCAACACTCTCTATTGTATGATATTAGCCGAACTTTTGGATCCACAAGAACACATTTAATCTTAAAATCTAACACATTTAAAAAAAATTACAAGTGCATCGTTGTGTGGTAATGGGAAACCCGTCTACGTCCTCCTCCGGGAAAGTGATATCGTCTTCTCGGAGTCTTTTACTATGAGTTATTGATACTCTTATCATTTTTGCAGCTAAAAAGGTGACCCCATTAATCTCATTCCCTCCTAATATCATATTGATCATTTGGCTTGGGTCTTTTTCTCCTGCTTTCGAAGGTTCCACGTTGTCTCTGGTACGACCATAATTGTTCTTAGCTCAGTCACTCAAGAATTTTCTAAGGTGACCATTCTTCAATAGTGTAGCCACTTCTTCCCGGAGGTGTCGGCAGTCCTCTGTTCGGTGACTGTTCGCCCTATGGTACTCACACCATAAGTTGGGATCCCTTTGGCTGGAATCACATCTCATAGGCCTCGAGAATCGTGCCATTTCAATGTTTCTCATGGCTGACACCAACTCCACTATACTGATGTTGAAGTTATATTCCAATAAATTGAGGTAAGAAGGATCTCGAGACCCCGACATCTCTTTATCCTGAAGTAATCTGTTATTTAGACCACGATCAGTCCCTCTGTCAACGGTGAACTTGTTTGCTGCCCGCAAGTTTCTGCCACAGCCTTCGGTCTGCTCGTAAGGAAAAAATTGGCCCCTCAAAGTCTGTGTGTCCGCGTCGTAGTCATCCTTTGATTTTTCTCTGATCTTCTCATATCCTTTGGCCAATGATGCAGAACCGACTTGGTCATCTTTGATCCTTATCTTTGACTCGTACCGGTTGTGGACATCTTCCCAAGTTGTTTCTTGAAACTCAAACAGCTTCTCCTTTAGCTTCTGGGATGAGTTTTGGCTTCTTGGATTCAATCCTTTGGTGAATGCTTCAGCTGCCCATTCATCTGGGACAACGGGAGAAACATTCTTTCTTTCTGGAATCGGGTAACGAACTCTCGTAAAAATTCAGATTCTCCCTGTGCGATCCTGAATATGTCAGCCTTCTGGGCTTGTACTTTTCTTGCCTCTACATGAGCCTTGATGAAAGAATCTGTGAGCATCACAAAGAAATCTGGAATGCTTGGGTAATAATGAATACCACGTTAGAACTCCCCTCGTGAGAGTTTCTCCAAATTTCTTTAGCAACACAGATTCAATTTCCTAAGGAGCTAAATCATTTCCTTTTACCGCCGTTGTGTTGGTGGTAGTATGCTCCTATGGGTCTGAAGTCCCATCATACTTCGGCACTTCAGGAATTTTGATTAACTTCGGGATTAGTTCTGGTGCCGCACTCGGCTATTGCAATTGAGTATACTTCTTCGAGTCCAGGTCTTTCAGTACTAGTGGCGCGCCTGGGATTTGGTCCTTACGGGCGTTTACTTCCCTCATAAACCATAAAAGTTCATTCTTCAACGGGCCATTCTCATTGTTGAAACCGAATCTACTCCCCCTGCCAGAATTGGATCTCATTTGTTTGCATTATTCGAATCCCCCGATAGCGCCTGCTTCAGTTCCATCATAACCTTGTCCACCGCGTGAGATGGCATATAATCATCGCCTGTTTATTTTACAAGACCCTCACCACATCCACGATATGTTCCTCATTAGCATCATTGGGAGTTGTCTCCTGAACTTGTCGAGGGTACTTCTTTTCATGCACCGGCATGGCGTCATTCCCTTTATTGCGGGTGTCACTGATTGAATCCTCGAAATAAGGTTGACGCCCTCGAATTTCAGGGTTGTGCATGTTGTTAACAGTGTTATCTACCATTTTTTGTGATTTTTCAAAAACAAAATAATCAAATCACGTTAGTAAAAAATCAAATATCAATCTAGTTGCACGATTGCCTAGGCCCCACGATGGGCACCAAATTGTTTACTCGTAAAATAATACAGTTGAATTTATAAGTAATTTCTAGACAAGTGAACTAATTTGATCCTAAAATAATGCAATAATTGAATAAATATACAATACTTAGCCTTAAAATGTAGATGAAATAGCAGAGATGACAGTACCGGGAACAACATTTCCAGGCACAACAATGATGAGATCAAAAAGCGGGAAAGTAAGATTATATTAAGCTTTATATACAATGTAGTGTAAGTTTAGCCATAAAATTCGTCCCATTTACAATGATATATGGGTGCACTATGTATAGTTGTGTCTAGGGAAGGAGGTCCAAGGATCGTTCCTTCCTTTAATGTCAATTATGAGGGTCATTGATGAAGGTGTAACGGTGAACATAAATGCAAATTCTTTATAACGGGTCGTCGCTCTTAATGCTGCAGAATATTCCTTATTAAATGCTACCAGGGACATAGCATTTATTACACCTTTATGAACTTTATCCCTTCTGGTGACAAGCGGAATGGCTGCGTTTGGTCTTCGATCATCCCCGTTTTGGGTTCCACGTGTCTTTCTTTTAGACTACCACGTGTCATATCATATTTCACCCTATACAGATAGTCCCCTACTTTCCAGTGACATAACTTTGTGTTATTGAGAAGTTGGAAGAAACACTCTTTTGGCGGTAATTACATTCATCTTTATTTTATGTCTTCAGAGCTTCTATACCAAGAATACCCCACATTCACTGGCTTTACCTATTGTTATTAGTACCATGCCGCTAATTTTATTGATCAATTCGGGCCGCAAATTCTGTATGAACTTGAAACCATGGCCAACAAGCATTTAGGAGGCAGAACGTACAGAAGTTTGGTGAAGTAAAAGATTTTCCAAGGTTGAAGCAGTGGTGTCTTAGGCTCGAACCAGTCCTTTTGATTTTCAATCTTCCCTAAGTAGACATCGATGCGCGACAGAATGGTGGAGAGTCCTTTTGATTTCATAAGAACATCAACAAGGGACTTCTAAAAGAAAAAAATATTTGTCACGTGAGCCAGAGCAACGACCCAAGAGCCGCATATCGCTATTCACAACGCTCTTCCACTTGTACCATTGGAGACTTTCGTTCAACATCCAAATCGGAGAGGGTTAAAGACTAGGCGTACAACACTGCTATTCACCATGATGAATTAAAATTGTTTACCCTAAAAATCGGATAACAATTGAATTTATACGTGGTTTTAAGGATACGTGATATAACTTAGTACAAATTAAGAGAATAGATTAATATTGAAATTGACAATAAAAGAATAAATGCAAACCACACGAATCGAACAGCCTTGGCCCTCGAGTTCGATCACCCTTGAACCAAGAGATGTTTCAACTGATGTATAAACAGAGTAACAAGATGATAAAAGCTAGAAAGTGATAGTATATTGCTTTATGATCAGATCCCCTTTATATAGTAGGTGAGTCCTACACTTGACACAGTTCTATATGAGGTAAAAATCTCATGATTTGCTAATTAATTGACCTATCCTTAATATGTGCCGAGATTTTCGTCGTGATCTACAACCGATCGCGGATATTTCATCCTTCTGTTATTCGGCTTGGAAAATTTCTCTTGACATGATCTCAATTTTGTTTGGTCCAGGGTCCCGAGCGATATAACCTCACGCCTCAGTTTGATATAATTCGAGGTCGAACCTTAACCTATCATATTCCAATCTCGATTTGTCACACAAGGGGCGAGCCCGTTTTGACCGTATACAAAGATGTATGTCACAATGTTCCCCATGTTGATTTGGAAGATTGCGTTATTAGCCTCGATGTCTATCATGATGAATCGAAGCATTGTTCTATTGGCAGCGTATCCGTAGAAGACTGAGGGATCCAAAATCTTTTCTTATTTTTGTAGGTTTTCAAGAGACTACAACAGCAACATGGTACATCCCTTCCTGCGGCTCGACGAGAGACATTTAGAGTAGTCCTAAGCAAGCTTGATCAACGAGACATATCCCCATTTTGCAAACTGTGAGTGAGAATATAGTGCATCTCAACCTTACGACTTGGCGAGAAAGAGGCTTGGAGCTGGAGTGACTGTATTCCATCCTTGTGGGTGAGTACTTGGCGCACCTTTGCAAAACTATTCATTCCTTGATGTAGGATCGATGAAATCTCGAACCGCTTGCATTCAAAGAATCACAACATGAAAGGCTGCATCGTATAAAAATAATTCAAAGATAAATTCCTTGAGAATTAGCTGGAGTCGACTTTTGAAGCTGATATACATGTATGATATTTCGATTTTACAGAACTATAAGTTGTTAACGTACTATATCAAGCTAGGAATGTCCAATTCGTGAGCTTTTTGCGCCACTGGAAAGAAGAATCATATATAAGGAAATGCTATGTTAACAAGATATGAGGCTAACTGTAGTTAGCTGGCTTAGTTAGTGTAAACTATAGTTAGTTAGTTAATGACAACTGTATTCAACTAACTTGAGTTACAACACTGTATATAACTAACAAGCAGTTAGTTATCATGCACTATATATTCATTCTATGAGAAAAAATAGTTTCTTCTCCAGTGATGCTTCTTCGTATCTTCTTCTTCTCTCTTGTCCATTGAAGCTTAATCACTAGAAGTTATCATGGTATCAGAGCTAGTGGATTGATCCAAGCTTACTTCGAGCTTGCTTCCAGCATTTTCTAGCCTTTTTTTTGCCTATTGCTTTTGAGTCGCCATTATTGGTGAAACTCATCCTTGAGCAATTCAGAAATGTCTCTAAGTTTTCAAGTTCATTTCAATGGCAATTGAAACTACAGACGATGCTACTGATGCTACACACGCAAGAGGAGGCATCGGGATGATTCCGGTTGTAGATCAACATCATCCTCTATTTCTTCAACCTTGCGATACTCCAGGTAGCTCGCTAATTTCGATTAAACTCACAGGACCTTAGAACTATGCTTTATGGAGTAGTTCTATGCGAGTTAGCCTACTAGAAAAGAGCAAATTAGGTTTTGTTGATGGTAGGTACTCGAAGGATGAATTTGATCCATCCTTGCATGAACTATGGGAGAAGTGTAATGCTATAGTCCTTTCATGGATAATGAATTCAGTTAGCAATGAATTACTAAGTGGTATGGTGTATGCTACAATTGCTCAGAAGGTCTGGTCCGATCTTAGGGAAACTTTTGATAAAGTTAATGGATCGTGAATCCTATATCTTCATAGACAAATAGCCACTTTAACCCAGGGTATTTCCTCAATTTCAGTGTATTTCTCAAAACTGAGGGAACTGTNGCCCTGCCCTGGTTGTGGTTGTGAAGAATCTAAGAAATATGTTGAACATTTTGAATCTCAAAGACTGTTGCAGTTTCTAATGGGTCTAAATGAATCATATGCTCAGTCTAGCAATCAGATTATGATGATGTCCTCAACTCCTTCAATTAAGATGGTCTATGCTATGATAGTGTATGAGGAAAGTAGGAGATCACTAACTCCTCCTACACATATTCCTGAGATAAATGAAGGAATAGCCTTGTTTAGTAACAATGGAGGCTACAGGGGTACTAGTTCACATGGCTCTGGTAATGGTGTCATGTATAACAACAAGGGAGGATCATCTAGTTCAGGAACAGGTTATAGAAACAAGAAGAATATCCTTTACAGTGACTATTGTCACTCCAAAGGGCATACCAGAGATACTTGCTACAAATTGGTGGGATATCCAGCAGATTTCAAATCTAAGAAGAAGATTCCCTCTGTCAATTATGCTAAGGACAATCATTCTAATAGTGATGTCAACTCTGCTTTTATGGGTGAAATTACTGGTTTAATGGCTAATATGGCTAGAAATGCAGCACCTAGCCAAGTTCACAATCAGAATGTTCAAGCAGGACTAACAGGACTGGCAGGGATTCCACAGTTTACTCAGGAGCAGTACACTCAAATTTTGCAGATGCTTGGCAAAGGCAGTGAGATTGGTAGTTCATCTGAGAATGCAGGTATAGAAAATGCAGCCATGACTACCAGTGAAGACCTAATTAAGTGGATAGTGGATTCCGGGGCATCAAATCACATGGTTAATGACAAACAAATCTTAACTGAGAATAGTGAGTGTGATAAGTCTAAAGAGTGTAGAGTTGTTTTGCCTACTGGAGAGACAGTCACTGTTAATCACATAGGCTCTACTTATCTTTTTCCTGGTCAAAATATAACTAATGTGTTGCACATACCTGGATTCAAATACAATCTCCTATATGTATCAAAGTTAACAAAATAACTAAAGTGTGTAGCCATGTTCTTTCCTGGTTTCTTCATTTTTCAGGATCTCTTCAGTGGCAAAGTGAAGGGGATTGGTAGAGAAGACAGTGGCCTCTATGTGTTCAACCACAGTAGAAAACTTCAGGTGAATTCTGCTGTAATATCTAGAAAACTTCAGGTGGATTCTGCTGAAGTACTTCACAAGTGAATCGCAAACTTCAGGTGGATTCTACTGTAATACCTAGCAAACTTCAGGTGGAATCTGCTGAAGTACTTCAGGTGGATTCTGCTGAAGTACTTCAGGTGGATCGCAAACTTCAGGTGGAATCTGCTGAAGTACTTCAGGTGGATTCTGCTGAAGTACCTGTGTCTCAGGGTAAAGGTGTCTTAAATTCTGTTGCTGAAAATACAATAACTGGAAGTAGACTGAGTGTAGATCTTTGGCACAAAATACTAGGTCATGTGCCACTTACTACTTTGAGGAAGATGAAAGTTTTTCAATCTGTAAAGCATGATTCATCTAAAAGTCACTGTACTGTATGTCCACTAGCTAAACAATCAAGACTGCCATTTCTTTCAAGTAATACTGTCTCTACTACTTGCTTTCACACTATTCATGGTGATGTATGGGGACCTTACAGAGTTCCTACTCATGATGGTAGAAGGTATTTCTAACCTTAGTTGATGATCATTCCATATATACTTGGATCTTTTTACTTCCTTCGAAGGGTGAAGTAGTTGTAGTGATGAGAAACTTTTTACTCATGGTCCATAATGTTTTTTCTTGTTCTGTGAAAGTGTTTAGGTCTGACAATGGTTTTGAATTATTTAATTCACAAATGACAGTATTACTGCAGTCTTTTGGAATCATTCATCAAAGTTCTTGTGTCTACACTCCTCAGCAAAATGGAGTTGCTGAAAGGAGACACAGATATATTTTGGACACTGCAAGATCCTTGAGGTTCCAAGCCTCAGTTCCTCTAAGGTTCTGGGGAGAATGTGTTCTGGTTGCTGTTTATGTGATCAACAGACTGCCTACACCTACTCTTCAAGGCAAGTGTCCCTATGAAGTGTTGCATGGTCAGTTGCCCTCACTACATCATTTGCGAGTGTTTGGTTGTTTGGGATATGTTACTAATCTCAAAGGGGGGGACAAATTCTCACCAAGAGCTGTCCCAGCCATATTTCTTGGTTACTCTTTGACCCAGAAGGGGTACAAGATGTATGTTATTCACTCAAAGAGTTTTCAAGTCACGAGAGAGGTAGTGTTCAAAGAAGATGTCTATCCTTTCAACCATCTTCCCACTACTATCTCATCTATGTTCCCAGTCCTCGACCTCAGCACTATACCTGCTTCTACTTCTTCTTCTATATCATCCACCTCAATTAGTGTTGAATCTACCGAGCCAGTTTTAGACAGTGGCATATCCGACACAGTTGATCAATCCTCACTGCTCCTCTCATCAGGCTCAGTAGAATCTGTCGAGACAGCTGATGATTATAACAGTTCTATGCCTTCTACTGTCCCTGAGCCCTGTAGAAAATGCACCAGAACTAGTAGACCTCCTATCTGGCTTAAAGACTATGTCACTCAGCAGCAAGGTAATGCTACCTGCTGTTATCCTATGTCAAACTACTTATCCTATGATCATGTATCCCAGTCCTTTGGTGATGCTCTTACAGCTTTTTCATCTGTTGAAGAGCCTCGTTCTTATGTTGAGGCAATAAAACATCCACACTGGATTGATTCTATGCAATCAGAGATTGCAGCCTTAGATGATAATCATACATGGAGCATTGTTGATCTTCCTTCTAGGAAAGTGCTTATAGGTTGTCGATGGGTGTATAAGGTGAAGTACACTGCTTCNCTTTTTCATCTGTTGAAGAGCCTCATTCTTATGTTGAGGCAATAAAACATCCACACTGGATTGATGCTATGCAATCAGAGATTGCAGCCTTAGATGATAATCATACATGGAGCATTGTTGATCTTCCTTCTGGGAAAGTGCCTATAGGTTGTCGATGGGTGTATAAGGTGAAGTACACTGCTTCAAGAGCTGTGGAAAGATATAAGGCTAGGCTAGTGGCTAAAGGGTACAGTCAACAGGAGGGGCTTGACTACACAGAAACTTTCTCTCCTGTGGCCAAGATGGTCACAGTGAGATCTGTCATTGCCCTTGCAGCAGCCAAGCACTGGCCCATCTTTCAAATGGATGTCCATAATGCCTTTCTACAAGGCGATCTTCTAGAGAAAGTCTACATGGAGATTCCTCAGGGGTTTTCAAACTAGGGAGGGACTTCTAAGGTTTGCAAACTTCACAAGTCTTTGTATGGATTGAAGCAAGATCCTAGGCAATGGAACAAGCAAATAAATGATGCACTAATGGGTCTTGGCTTCACTCAAAGCCACTATGACTACTCTCTCTTCACCAAAAGGGAGCAGGCTGCACTGACAGTAGTCTTGGTGTATGTATATGATCTACTGGTGACAGGTACCTGCTCTGATCTGATTATTAAAACAAAGAATGACCTCAAGCTCATGGTCGAAATGAAGGATTTGGGAGAGCTGAAATACTTTCTTGGAATAGAGTTTGCTAGGTCTAAAAAGGCATAGTAATGAGCCAAAGGAAGTATGCTTTGGAACTTATATCTGAAATGGGACTTGGAGGATCCAAGTCAACTAGTACTCCACTAGAGTCCAATGTGAAACTAACCTCTGTGGAGTATGATTCTTTTATCAAAGGTGACTCAATCTCAGATACAACAAGAGAGGATAGTCTAATAGAAGATCCATGTCAATAACAAAGACTCATAGGAAGGTTGTTGTATCTTACTATGACTAGAGTTAATATTGCCTATGATGTGCAAGTGCTCAGCCAATTTATGCACAAGCCAAAACAGTCACACCTTGAAGCTGCTCACAGAGTTGTAAGATACATCAAGGCAGCACCTGGTCTAGGTCTGCTAATGCCCCCAGACAGCTCAGACACACTTACAGCTTATTGTGACTCAGACTGAGGAAGTTTCTTACAAACTAGAAGGTCTGTTACAGGATATCTAGTAAAATTTGGAGATGCTACTATATCCTGGAAGTCGAAGAAACAGGATACAGTAGCCAGAAGTTCAGCAGAGGCAGAATTCAGAAGCATGGCTTCCACAGTTGCTGAACTAACTTGGCTGACAGGCTTATACAAAGAGCTGGGAGTTAACATCAACTGGCCTATTTCGTTATACTGTGACAGTAAAGTTGCTATCCAGATTGCAGCTAATCCTATCTTCCATGAGCAAACAAAACATATAGATATTGATTATCACTTTGTGAGAGAAAAAATTGTTCAGGGAATAATCAAGAATTTTCATGTTTCTACTAAGGAGAAACTTGAAGATTTATTAACTAAGAGTCTTGGAAAGTTGCAGCATGACTGTCTACTGTCCAAGCTGGGGTTGAAAGACATATTTCAACCATTAGCTTGAGGGAGGGTGTTAACAAGATATGAGTCTAACTGTAGTTAGCTGGCTTAGTTAGTGTTAACTGTAGTTAGTTAACTAAGAGTAGTTAGTTAGTTAATGACAATTGTATTCGACTAACTTAAGTTACAACACTGTATATAACTAACAAGCAGTTAGTTATCATGCACTCTGTATTCATTCTATGAGAAAAAACAGTTTCTTCTCCAGTGATGCTTCTTCGTATCTTCTTCTTCTCTCTTCTCCACTGAAGCTTAATCACTAGAAGTTATCATGATTAAAATATCTTGGACGAATTCCAAGCAGACTTTCCGCAGCAATATTTTGAACATGCCCCATCTGTTCGCCAAACTATCTATTCAGCTTTATGCACTCTTGTGGAAAAATTCACATCTCAAGCTACGTGTGTCGGAATCGAGAACCCTCTATTCCATTGGAAATAAAACTTCGATACCTATAACACATGAATATTTCATAGTATAATTTTCTTTCAGATTGGCCGCAATAACATTTTTAAAATGATCCTGATGTCTGCCGCACTTGCAATCCAGCTTTGCGCACTTTTGTGGAAAAATTCATATCTCAAGCTACAAATCTCCAAATTACGATCTGTTTGTGATGTTAGACAGTAAAATCAGAGATATACAACACGTATGGATTTTATGGTATAACTCCTATCGATCTGGAAATGGAAAATTCTCAAAATTGACCTAGCTGCAGTAATCTCCAAATCGCAAAATGGTTTGTGTTGTTGGAAAATATACATCGAAATATACAACATATAAAATGTTAGGGGAAGAAAATCTTCCAGATGGACCGCAGTAGTTTACAAAGTTGGTCCCGTCGTTAGTTGAGCTCGCTTTCTATCTCTATGCTCTCTGAGTTGTCCTGCGAATGTTGTTTTTTTTCTTCTTGAAATTGACATTAGATATCATGATTCACAAAATATTATCTCTTTGTTTATTTCTTTTGAAAATTTTCAAAGGAGCTCAAATGATTCGGATATCAGACTGAGATGTCATGCAGGATGAGGATATGTTGAAATTTTGACCGCTATAGATGAGAAAGAAACAATTGTTGTAGTACATCATCATGAGAATCCAACCATTCACCAACTGGTACACTTGATTTTTTAATAGACTCGAAGTTCATCAATGGCGTCTCCCATGGTGATTGAAGGTTTTTTTCCAAGAGAGATGACTTTTCACATATGGGACCTTCAACCAATACTTATACAAGAAAAGAAACTATCTTGCTCGAAACCTCACAACAAGACACATGGTCAAGAGATCATCACAACTACTGAACGCAAGAGACATACATTGAGAATTGTGTATTAAATGTGGAGACGTCATATTAACTTGGAAGAAAGATTCAAGACTAGTCGGCAACAAAGCCTAGTTTACGATCATTTTCATGACTTAGGATTTTGTATAGGAAAATTTATAGTGCCTTTCGTCTCTACATATTTTTTGGATTTACCAACTTTTATAATATTGAATCAATAAAACATCTTCTATACTTCAATGCAAATCGTCTTCTTTTCCTCATTGATATATGCCTCTACACTTAGCAGAGTTAATGTGATGATCCCAGAACACCAATTTTTTTTTTAAACTCAGTAATTGAACTTAGAATGAAACTCTAAGCTGCCTACATACCTCGCAGAAGAGGATCTAGTCATAACGTAGTTTAGAGGGATGAGTTTTTTTTTATGTCCCAATTTTTGCCTAGGCCGCCTCTCGCGAGGTTTTTAACCTAGCGGACTTTCTTTTTGTTCTTAACTTTTTCTTAGACCGCCTCTTTCAAGGTTTTCAACCTAGCAAATTCTTTTTTTTTGGATGTACACAGTTTAGACTCATGCGGGCCAAAAGTATAGTAACGTGAAGTTTAGGCTCATGTGTCAAGGAGCGTCATGACTTGCATTTTAGGCTCGTGCATCGAGGAGAATAAATTACTTTCACGAAAAGTACTGCTTCAAAAATTTTGCATTGATTGGACCAACTTTGAAACCATCCTTATCCATGATTTTGTATACGCCACTTAAATAGGCTTCCTTCACAACATACGACACATTCCATTTTGAAGTAAACTTTCCGCCCATGCGTTTGTTGGGGATTATGGGTCTTCGAGCAGATAGGACAAAGTCTCCCACTTGGAATGATCGTGGTTGTACTTTCTTGTTGAAGGCTCTAGCTAGTCGAGCTTGATAGAACTCCATTTTATTGTTGCGCTTCCAATCATTTCTCATCCAATACCTCTTAACTCTGCTAGGCAAAGTTGTGCATTCTCTTCGGACGTGAGTCCTTCTTAGATTGCGATCCAAAATGATGGAATTTGTTGCTCCAGTGGAAGGACTGCTTCTATGCCATACACCAAAGAGTAAGGAGTTGATGTGTAGAAGTTCTGAAAGTTGTCTGATATTCCCACAAATCCTCACCGATTTTCTCATGCCAATCTTTCTTGTTCTTTGCAACAAATTTCTTCAAAAGGTTACCAAGCGTCTTATTAAAAGCTTCAGCAAGGCCATTGGCGGGTGCATTATACATTGAAGACTTATGTTTCTTGAAACCGAACTTCTCGCATAGATTCCTTACGAGCTTGTTGTCAAATAGCGTTCCATTATCAGTGATTATGTATCTTGGTATAACGTACCTAAATGTATATTTGACTTGATAAAATCGGCCACAGTTTCCTTTTTCACCTCCTTGAGTGGAACAACTTTAGCCCATTTAGAGAGTATTCTGTAGCGGCCAATATGTACATATGTCTCTTTGATAACTTTGGAAGCGGTACAACAACGTCAAGTCCCTATGCATCAAAAAGAAATGAATCTATAATTGGATGAAGAGGCTCTGGAGGTTGGTGGATGTAGTTGTCATGACATTGACACGCTTGACATCTTTTGGCATGCTCTTATGCTATCCTTCACCATTATCGTCCAGTAGTAGCCCATCCTTTTGATGCAAAAATTGAGCTTGGGACTAGATTGGTGTGCTCCACATGAGCCAGAATGTTCTTCCTACATCTCTTGGTGGGCTTCTGCTTTTTCAAGGCATCGCAAGAATAGTCCTTCAAAAGAGTGGAGAAACAATGTCCCTTTATAGAAGATGAATCGTGGTGCTCTTCATTTGATGTTTGTTCTTGGTCGCGGATCCTCAGGTAACTTTCCATGTTCAAGGTACTCTATCAGTGGTTTCCTCCAATCTTCTTCTTCTATCACCCGTGTGGACGTATGATGACTTTCGTTGATTTGAAAATCAAGAAGTCTAGGAATGACCCATCGATGAAACACATTTACCTTTGTTGACTCATTCTCTCCAAGTGCCATTGTCATGACCAAGTTAGCCAAAGCATCAGCCTTGCGATTTTTTTCTCTTGGAATGTGTTTTAAGAACACTTGGTCAAATTTTTCAAGTAAACCAGAAGCATATTGGTGGTATGGCAATAGATCTTCCCTTTTTACTTCGTAACTCCCCAAAAGTTGGTTGATGATCAGCTTAGAGTCGCAGTAGATCTCCAACTGTAAAATCTTCATGTCTAATGCCATTTAGAGATCGACAATCAAAGCTTGGTACTCTGCGGCATTGTTAAAGCATGTTGCACCTAAAACAAAGGAGAACGACAAGACTTATCTTCCTGGAGAGATCAACACAACACCTGCCCCTGCACCGTTACGACGTGCGGATCCATCAATGAACATTGTACATGGTGAAAATTCTTAAATTAACAAAATGTCTTCATCAGGAAACTCATCAGAAACCTCTCATTCCGCCAGAAGGGGGTGATCAACTAGAAAATTGGCTAGTGCTTGTCCTTTCACAGCCTTTTGAGGTGTGTATGTGATCTCATATCCTGTTAGGAATCCAGAAAGAATAGGTCGAGTCATCATGAAATTCAAGGGATATGCTCGAGAGATGAGTTTGATGGTGTATACTTCAAAATAATTTCTTAGCTTCTTTATCGCATAAAGGAATGCTAAGCATATTTTCTCAACAGGCGTATAGTTCAACTCAGCTCCTATCAGAGTTCGACTGAGGTGGTACAAGGCTTGTTCTTTTCCTTCCTCATTCTCTTAAGCAAGTAGTGCCCTAAGTGAACATTCCTTTGATGCAATGTAGAGTATCAACGGCTTCCCAAGCGTTGGCGCCCCTAATACAGGTGGATTCAACAAGTATCTTTTGACGCTTTCAAAAGCATTCTAGCATGACTGATCCCATTGAAAAAGGATATCCTTCCTCAATATATGGTTGAAGGGTTGAAACTGTCTTTCTAGATTAGAAATGAACCTCCGGATGAATTCTAAGTTTCCTTGGAGACTTCGAAGCTCCCTCAAGTTCTTTGGCTCGAGCATTTTCTGAATGGCATCAATCTTTGCAGGATCAACTTCAATTCCATGATGATGCACAATGAAGCCAAGAAACTTTCCTGTGGTAACTCCAAATGCACACTTGAGTGGATTCATCTTTATGTCGAATTTTCTTAACCTTTCAAAAACAATTTGAAGGTCTTCAAGGTGGTAACGCCTCTTCGTCTTCACCACCAAGTCATCAATGTAGCATTCAAACCTCTTATGAATCATGTCATCAAAGATATTTTGCATCGCGTATCGGTAGGTGGCACCAGTATTCTTCAGACCGAAGGGCATCACTTTGTAGAAGTATTGACGAATGTAAAATCGATGTATAAACTTAGGCTCGCTAGTTGAATATAGTATAGAAAATTATCGTATCCACAGGGATTGAATTTAAACACTATTTTCGTAGCTTTTAGTTTAATTGCTATCCAAGATGAGCAACAATTTAGATTTGTGTGAATTTGGACTGAAATTAACTAAAAGTCTAAACTATTGGCTAATGAAAATCGCAACAAGAGGAAGTGAAGAAGATATCAATAGGATAAAATAGGGGTTGATTGGATAGGTGCAAGATACTTGTTTGGGGACTAACTCTAGTAACATCACTCTATGGTTCAAGTGAGTCTCTCGAATTCACTCTATTATTAGTTCGAACGTTCAGTAGAAACTCCTCTTTTGATTAAGGCTCAACCCCACAATATAAACAAAGTTCAGCTCAATGAAGATATGCAAGAATTCGTAGTGGGTTAATCTTTAGGAGAATCTCTTTCGATTATCTTGCTAACTAGGTCTAAATAATAATTCAACTAGCCTCTTTTGATTACTAAGAAGAATCAATGAATTCAACCAACAAGATAATGCAAAATATCACAAAATATGCCTCTTTCGATTATATAAATATGTGAATATATATACAACAATAAAAACACCCAGAACGATTCAATACATAAAACTAGAGTTAATATCCACAAACAATTCTCAAAAAACCAAATCCATCAATCCCTAAGGAAGAATTACTCCATGGATATGGAGAAATTCATCACAATTAAGTTTAAGTCAAAGGAAAACATAAAACAATCCAAACCCTTATCTTGAGTGAGGATTGAATGATGAAATCCTTGAGCTTTTGCTTCTCTACCTCCTCCTTGGCTTACTTAGGTATAAGATGTGTCAAAAGTCCTCAAAACACCATTTTTTCCATGTATATATATCAAGTAGGGTCGGGCCCAAACAAATACTCCTTCTCCTACACGAAAAAGGACTCTTTTCTTGGACAGGACGTGCGCGGCCGCGCACCTGGAAGTGTGCCAGCGTACTTGGCCGCGCACTTTTCACATAGTTCTGCCCCATATGCGCAGCTAGTGAACGGCCGTGCAATTTTCACCCTATTCTATTGGGAATTTGAAATAACGTAAAACATGAAATTTGTAGACCTTTAAATATCTTTCCAATGATATATTGGGGAGCCCAAACGGATCTTTGAGCAAAAAGTCATGTTAATTTTACTAGACGCTGCACAATATGCATGCTCGATTCTTCGTTCGTTCTTAACTATCATCCGTTGATCCCTGAACACGATCCAGGCTTAATTCCTTGGGCTTTTACTCAAACTTCAAATCTCCAAATCACAGAATTCATTCCATAACATCTACATAGCACGAAATCACTCCTACAAGGCCTAAACACACATAATTAGTGCAAAACACTAGCGATTAAAGCTCAAACTCAACTAAAGTGCAGTAATTGGAATGTAATAATCGACTAAAACATGAGATTATAACCTACCATCAACACCCCACACTTAACCCATTGCTCGTCCACGATCAATCAAACCACACTTTATATTGACATAACCTTACCAAGCAACTCTCATAAATCATTACACCAAGAACATTTAAAATAGACTAAGCACAATAGTGTAACATATTCACCTCAAGATTTGACTCACAAGTACCACACATTATTCACAACTCACCCACTTACTCTAACATAGAGGTCAACGATATTACCTTTCCTTCATGAATCATGTGCCCTCACACAACAAAAGAGAATAGTTCCACACATAATAAAATTAAGAACAATCAGGATCTCAAGAGAGAAAGAATTCACTCACTCTTATAAACAACATTCATATGCCACAAAAGATTTACCATAGGCTTGCCCGTAGCGTACTACTCTACTAATTGAGATCATTCAGTCAAGGATCAAGTAGGACTTTTAACTGGTTGTAATGTAGGCTGTGGGACGGGTAGGATACATTTAGATATAAGAGTGACTACACCTCCCTAAGCACTTTAATACATACACTTTAACATTCTAAACCCCACACTTATTCAAACCATACTCCACCTTTACATCAACATGTATTAACTCCCCAAATTATTTAAGCACCATTACATCAAGAGTTACCACTTATTAATGAATCTCGTTCACAACAATACAACTATTTTTTTCTTTTCTTGTTCAATTCAAGTGGCACTTACTTTTTCAAAAAAGTGCACCTTTCTCCTTATTTCATTAGTTCCACTCAAAAGTCAAACCAACCACCCCACACTTAAACTTTTACAAAGTTCATAACAATTTTAAGTGCTTATGAGAGTATGAGATTCATATAGATGGTCAATTCAAAAAAATGGGTAAGACTTGTAATGTGGTTGCCAAAAGAAATAGGATTACAGGCTCAAAGGGGTTAAATAAGATACATAACAGTTAAGTGGGTAAAAATATATTCGACTCAACAAAGAAATGCCTATATAACTTTCAAAACTAAACAAGACTACTATTTCGCTTTGCAAACACACCAGGCAAGTTCTATACATCAAATCTAATACACAATATAAGACAAAAATCTCACATACACATGGCACATGACTCACCTAGGATTGGACTCATCAAGACACTCTAGTCAAAGCAATTAAGAAAAGTTAAGATCATACAAATTAAGGTACTTATCCAAGAGTCAAAGATCGAGCCTAAGTGTCACAACTAAATCACTTACTATTCTCAAGGCATAACAAAGTCAAAAGGCATTTCTTTCAGTTCAAATCATAGCACAAAGTTCCTTACTCCTAACAAAAATAAAAACTAACTACATCCGGTTCAAACAAAAGCCTTAGAAAATAACCGAGGCACAAAGAAAAACCAAGGCGGAATAGATACACTACCTGCAAAAGAAAATTTTTTATTTTGTCTTTTTCCTTCGACTTTAAATCCCTCAAGAAACCCGTCGAATGATATCCATCGTCGGGAAAAATCAAAAAATTTAAAATTTTTATAATTTTTTCTACTACCCAAACTAACAAAAGCAAAAACAATCAAGTTAATTAAAGAAAAAACTAAGACTAATTTACATATAACATACAAATATCCCTCACCCCACACTTTAAGTTGTGGCATGTCCCCATGACACACAATTAAAAAGCATAAGGTAGAGGAAACTTCCCTGAATCTCTAGTTGGGGTCTGAATCAAATTCGGGCTTCATTCCACGCGCCCAAACTAGTGCACACATTCATGCAGACAACTTCTTCTCAGCCTTCTTGGGGTACACCCTACATTTATCTTTTTCCCTAACAGTAGCCTTCTCTTTCACACCCTTCACCTTTCGCTCAACACTTGCAGTTGGCTTCTCCTTTTTCACTCTAGTTGCTTCATTCATCTCAAAAGTCACAGTCTCCGCACCCACTCTAAGCATGAGTTTTCTATCATGTATATCTACTATATCTCTACCCGTTGCAAAAATTGGTCCTCCTAGGATGAGGGGGACCTCATTGTTCTCCTCAATATTCACCACTATGAAATCTACAGGAAATACGAACTTAGCCACCCGCACTAAAACATCTTCTATTATCCCCTCAGGTGTTATAGTTTTTTTATCTGCCAGCTGCAAAGATATTGGCACCGACCTTATCTCTCCAATTTACTATAAATACACAATGGCATTAGATTAATTGAGGCACCAGAATCACATAAAGACTTATCAAAATTTAGAGTTCCTAAAGAGCAAGGTGTAGTAAAACTCCCTGGATCTCCACACTTTTGTGGGAGTTTATTTTGTAAGATCGCGCTGCAATACTCTGTGAGCTTGACCATTGAGGTCTCTTCTATCTCCCTCTTCTTTGTAAGGATCTCCTTCAAGAACTTTGCATAAGTTAGCATTTGTGAGAGAACATCAGTGAATGGAAGGTTTACATTAACCTGTCTTAGCATGTCTAGAAATCTTTAAATCTGCTTGTCCAGCTTTTCTCTATAGCGATTTTGAGGAAAAGGTAGAGCAGGCATGTTCTTTCTCTCTTCATTGGTGTCCTCCCTTCTTGAATTTTCCTCCTTTTTTTATCAGCTTCCTTCTTGCTCTTCTTCTGCTTATCATCTTCAATTTTCAGCTCATTCCCACTTTCTTTTTCAGGCGCATCCTCTTTTTGAATCGGAGTGGGATCTTTCAACACTTGTCTGCTTCTCAAGGTCACAACATTTACCATTTTTTGGGATTCTTTTCAGTATCAGCTGGCGGAGTACCTAGGGTTCTCTCAGATAATATTGTTGCAATTTTTCCCAGTTGCCTCTCCAAGTTATGCAAACCTGTCCCCGGTTCTTTGATAACTGCACCATGAGCATCTAATCTCTCATTTTGTCTTGACAATGAATGACTTCATCAGATCTTCTAACCTAGATTGAATTGGGTGTTGAGGCTGAAACTGCAGCCTCTGTTGATTCACAAAACCAGGAGCTCCTTGAAGTCTGGAGTTGTTTTGTTGCCATGCATTTACTGTACCCACGGGTGAACTCCATGAAAACCGAGGTGCTTCTGACCCATTGCATTGAAATTGTAATTACCCACAACATTAACTTCCTCCATTGAAGCTTGACACTCATGAGTAGGGTGTCCTCTTCCACATATGTCACATGTTGCATGAGGCTCATTATGTATTGAAGCTAAGGTTAGCTTCCTTATTTACTTTGCCATGACATCAAGTTGTACCTGCAGATATATGTTATCATCAACTTGGTGAACACCCGTTGTTCTTCTTCTTTTAGCAACTTCAGAGGGTCACTAATTTGAATCCTTATACAACTCATCTAGAATTATGACTATCTCCTTTGGAATTTTTTTATCAATGGACCACTAACTGCGTTGCTCAATGTCGTGCGTGAAGTAGGTGTCAATCCATCCCAAAAATCCTAGAGTTGCATCCAAAGTTCTATTCCACTATGCTGACACTTATGCATTATTTCTTTGAACCTCTCCCAAGCTTCAAACACCGTTTCAGTCTCATTCTGGCAGAAGTTCTGGATTTCTTTTCTAAACTTGCTCGTTTTAGTTGAGGAGAAATATTTATCAAGAAATTTTCTGGTCATCTCCTCCCATGTTCTAATTTATCCCTGGGGCAAGCTTCAAAGCCAGTGCTTTGCATCATCTTTAAGTGTGAAGGGGAATGCCCTTAGATAAACTGCATCTTGTGACACACCAATATATTGAAAGGTGTTCATAATCTCTTCAAAGTCCATCAGATGATTGTTTGGATCTTCCTTCATCTTTCCTCTAAAGACACAACTATTTTGGAGGGTTTGGAGCAAACCTTACTTCAACTTAAAATTATTGGCTGCAACTGGAGGTGGTATCATACTGGATAAACCTTGGTTGTAAATCGGCCTAGTGTAATCACCAAGTGGTCTCTCTTGGCCTCGAGCTATGCTTTCGAACTGTTCTGGAACCAAAGGCTGATTCTGAGCTAGTCTTCGAGCTCTCTCCTCCTTATAAGCAATATGTGAATCTCTAAGTGTTGCTTCTTCAGCATCTCTTGCAGCCTTCTCTCTGAGTTGGGCTGCCTCTCTCGCAGCTAAATCAACATTATCATAATCTCCCGCCATCTTTTCTTTGGTTGATGATTGTCCAACCGTCTCTGTATTCTCGGGAAGATTTCTTTCCTTCCTCAATTGTCGCAAATATTTCTCGATTTCTGGTTCGTATGGTAGCAATTCCTTCCTATAAGATCGTGTCATGAACCAATCTAACATGTAGCCTGCGCACAGTTAAAGAACACCCAAACATAAAAATAGAAAATAAAATAAAAATAAAAATAGAAAATTTCTGAATTTGTTGTACCCCTGGGTAAACTCCATGAAAAACCAAGGTACTTCTGACCCATTACATTGAAACTATAATTACCCACAACATTAACTTCCTCCATTGAAGCTTGACACTCATGAGTAGGGTGTCCTCTTCCACATATGTCACATGCTGCATGAGGCTCATTATGTATTGAAGCTAAGGTTAGCTTCCTTATTTCCTTTGCCATGGCATCAAGCTTTACCTGCATAAATGTGTTAGCATCAAATTGGTGAACACCCGTTGTTCTTCTTCTTTCAGCAACTTCAGAGGGCCACTGATTTGCATCCTCATACAACTCATCTAGGATTGTGACTATCTCCTCTGGAGTTTTTTCATCAATGGACCACCAACTGCGTTGCTCAATGTCGTGCGTGAAGTAGGTGTCAATCCATCCCAAAAATCCTAGAGTTGCATCCAAAGTTCTATTCCACTATGTTGACACTTACACACTATTTCTTTGAACCTCTCCCAAGCTTCAAACACTGTTTCAGTCTCATTCTAGCAGAAGTTGTGGATTTCTTTTCTAAACTTGCATGTTTTAGCTGAGGAGAATTATTTAGCAAGAAATTTTCTAGTCATCACCTCCTATGTTCTAATTGATCCCTGGGGCAAGCTTCGAAGCCAGTGCTTTGCATCATCTTTAAGGGTGAAGGGGAATGCCCTTAGATAAACTGCATCTTGTGACACACCATTGTATTAAAAGGTGTTCATAATCTCTTCAAAGTCCATCAGATGATTGTTTAGATATTCGTTCATCTTTCCTCTGAAGACACAATTATTTTGGAGGGTTTGGAGCAACCCTTGAATCAACTCAAAATTATAGGCTGCAACTGGAGGTGGTCTCACACTGGATAAACCTTGGTTGTAAATCGGCCTAGCGTAATCACCAAGTGGTCTCACTTGGACTGGAGCTATGTTTTCGAACTGGTGTATAACCAAAGGCTGATTCTGAGCTAGTCTTTGATCTCTCTCCTCCTCATAAGCAATGCGTGCATCTCTGAGTGTTGCTTCTTCAGCATCTCTTGCAGCCTTCTCTATGAGTTGGGCTGCCTCTCTCGCAGCTAAATCAACATTATCATCATTTCCCCCTATCTTTTTCTTGGTTGAGGATTGCCCAACCGTCTCTTTATTCTTGGGAGGATTTCTTTCCTTACTCAACTATCGCAGATGTTTCTCGATTTCTAGTTCGTATGGTAATATTTCCTTCCTAGAAGATCGTGTCATGCACCAATCTAACATGTAGCCTGCGCACAGTCAAAGAACACCCAAACGTAAAAATAGAAAAGTAAAATAAAAAGAAAAAGAAAAATTTCTGAATTAGCACTACAAACTATTTCAAACACTATTGATCGCCAATCTCCGGCAACGACGCCGAAATTTGACGAGCGCAAAACCGACGTATAAACTTAGTCTTGCTAGTCGAATATAGTATAGAAAATTATCGTGTCCACAGGTATTAGATTTAAATAGTGTTTTCGTAGCTTCTAGTTTAATTGTTATCCAAGATGATCAAAAATTTAGATTTGTGTGAATTAAAACTAAAATTAATTAAAATTCTAAACTACTGGCTAATGACAATCGCAACAAGAGTAAGCAAAGAAGATATCAATGGGAGAAAATAGAGGTTGATTGGATATGTGCAAGATACTTGTTTGGGAATTAACTCTAGTTACTTCATTCTATGGTTCAAGTGAGTCTTTCGAATTCACTATATTATTAGTTCGAATGTTCAATAGAAACTCCTCTCTCAATTAAATCTCAACCTCACAATATAAACAGAGTTAAGCTCAGTGAAGATATACAAGAATTCATAGTGGGTTAATCTTTAGGAGAACCTCTATTATTCTCCTAACTAGGCCTAAACAATAATTCAACTAGCCTCTTTCGATTACTAAGAAGAATCAACGAATTCAACCAACAGATAATTCAAAACATCACAAATTATGCTTCTTACGATTACATAAACATGTGAATATATATGCAACAATAAAAAACACCCAAAACGATTCAATACATAAAACTAGAGTTAATATCCACAAACAATTCTCAAAATACCAAATCCATCAATCCCTAAGGAAGAATTACTCCATGGATATGGATAAATTCATCACAATAAAGTTTAAGTCAAAGAAAAACATAAAACAATCCAAACCCTTGTCTTCAGTGAGGACTGAATGATGAAATCTTTGAGCTTTTGCTTCTCTACCTCCTCCTTGGCTTACTTAGGTCTAACATATTTCAAAATTCCTCAATATACCCTTTTTCCATGTATATATATCAATTAGGGTTGGTCCCAAATAAATACACCTTATCCTACACGAAAAAATATACTTTTCCCGAACAGGACTTGCGCGGCCACGCACCTGGAATTGTGTCCGTGCACTTTTCACACTGTTCTGCCCCATATGCGTGCGGCCGTGCACATTTCAGCCTATTTTGTTGGGAATTTTTAAAAACTTAAAACATGAAAGTTGTATCCCTTTTAGATAAATTTCCAATGATATATTGTGGATCTCAAACAGATTTATGATAAAAACGTTATGTTCATTTTACTGGACACTACATAGTATGCCTTCTCAATTCTTCGTTTGCTCTTAACTATCACTCGTTGATCCCCGAACATGATTCCGACTTAATTTCTTAAACTTTTACTCAGACTTCAAAGCTCCAAATCACTTGAATTCATTACATAACATCTACATAGATCAAAATCACTCCTACAAGGCATAAAACACACAATTAGGGCAAAAAACTTGACATTAAAGCTCAAACTCAACTAAAGTGCAGTAAATTGGAATATAATAATCGACTAAAACATGATATTATAGCCCACCATCAAGTATATATCTTTTGGAGTTCGGAAAGCAGTACACTCTTTATCTTTTGGAGACATTCTGATTTGATTATATCCAAAGGACCCATCCATGAATGACATAGCTTCATGCCCTGTTATAGCATCAACCATAAGTTCAATAATTGGTAGCGGAAAGTCATCTTTCGGAAACACCTTGTTTAGGTCTCAAAAGTCAACACAAACACGTATTTGACCATTCTTCTTATTGACAAGTACAATATTCGATATCCATGACGGGTAATTCACCTCCCGAATAAATCCCGCCTCGACGAGCATATTGACTTCGAGTTCAATTTATGGTACTAACTCGGGCCGAAACATGCGTTGTGACTGCTACACATGGCGTATTCCACTTTTGATCCCTAAATGATGAACGGCTACCTTAGGACTAAGACTAGGCATTTATTTATACGGCCAAGTAAAGACATCTTTGTACTCGGTCAATAACTTGGAGTATTCCTCCTCCTCTTGAGGCGTAAGAAGCACACTAAAGAAAGTGGGGTGTGGATCTTCCAGAATGCCTAAATTAAGTTCCTTAAGCTCATCTACAGTTGATTGCCCGCCATCTTCTAGTTGAGGGGGAGCCTCGTGTAATTCATCATCAATGTCAAGGCATGGGCTATCTTTCACAGTTATGTGATAGGATGTTTCCACAAAGTCTGACTTTTCTCTTTGACTTCCTTGGATGGTCGGCATAGCTTCTTTCTCTTTCCCTATTTCTTTTTTAGGTTGAAAAGTGTAAACAATGGTTCTCCTTTGCAAAGTGGACCATCTATGGATTTTGACAAAATAGACTTCCTCTTCATATATGACGGAAAAGCAGTACAAATTTCTTTGTCAGCAACAACTTCAAAATGACCCCGCTCCTCATGTACTTGCTCCTTATGTTTTGACAATATCTTTCTAGATAGTGACTTCCTCATAGTTCCCAGGCAACGAAAGACGGATGTCTTTGAGGTAGTGGAAACTTCCTTTAGATGTTTGGAAGATACACATTCACCTTTGTGACTTAGCCTTTCAAACATCGAGACCTGAGGGGTTTAGCCTCCAATGCAATCAAACACTGAAGCCCGTTGTTTTATTTTCTTTCCCTTAGCTTCCTTCATCTCCTCTACCGAGGTGCGATGTGATGAAGCTATCTCCTTGCTTCTCTTAGACGAAATTGGAAGAGGCTCTACCAAACTGAATCCCAACCCAAACTTTGGAGTGGCGACGTAGTTCCCTTGCTTTCTCAACTTCATTTGGGACTCATTAAGCCCATGTATCTTTTCACCAGTGACTTTTTCTTTGAGTTCTCCTAGTCTTGATGGATTGGAGAAGTCGTAACCAGACTTTTCAAGAAGTATGAAGGCCTTAGGATCAAAGTGTCCTTTTATTTTTTCAACTTGGAGATTGCCTTTAGTGGACTCACAAATCACCTATGAAATTTGTGCGACTGGGGCGGTCATATGATCCTTCAAATCTTGTATCGCTATGTGACTCTTTTTCTTATTTACTACATTATTCTAACAGAGGTTGTCCTTTATTTCGACGTTCATGCAACACATAGTGAATAATCAGATGCTCCTTATCAATCTTCGTCTGTATGTCACATTCAGATGATAATAGCTTAATGGAGATTTCTTCAGTTTTCCTGATAGCAGTCCATTGAGCCTCATTTTTTTCTTTTGAATTGACATCAACTTTGTCAACTGATGATGTTTTTTCCACACTCGGTTCACAAGAACCTAGATAGAATTTTTCATCTACAAAGTATGACTCTGTCTCAGTGAAAGGATTAATGTCTGCATCAATTTTGACTATATCTCCATCTTTTATTTACTTCAGACATTGATGCAAAGTAGATGATACCACCATATTCTCATGAATCCAAGGACGTCCACGCAGCAAGTTGTATGATGTTTTAGCATCTATGATGTGAATCAGGGTGTTTAACTTTATGTCACCAATGGATAATCCCACGCTGATTATACATATAGCTCGTTGTCCTCCTTGGTTGAAACCTTGGATTGTTAGGTTACTTTTCGATAGCTCATCGATAGACATCACAAGCTTTTTTAGCACCATCTTTGGGATGATGTTGACATCCGGGCCATTATCAAGAATTATACGATTGAGATGTTGTTCTCAAATGTCCCCTACAATGAACAAGGTTTGTTATATGTCTTAGACCCTAGAAACAATTCATCATCTATGAAGGAAATTGTTGCACAACACGTGACAACTTTTTCATTATCATGATGTTATTGTGTTTTCATTGGATCAAGCTCATTGATTCTTTCCTTTGTTTCATCAGTACTAGAAACTACATGAGTTGCACCAACGTGACCTCCATGAAGGAATTTTCCAAGAAAACTTCATGCAATGTGATGGGCTTTAAAAACTTTGGCGATAAAGCACCATTAATCTTCTTGATAATAGAAGATTTGATAATTCTTGGTGGTTGTAGCTTATCCACATCACTTATTTTTGCTCTTGGCTTAGGAAGTCGTAGCCTCAAAATTGCTTGATATTTTTGTTTCTTGTGAGTGACTAGAGTCCAACCCTTATCGTCTTTGTCTTTTGACTGAGTGTTCAACTCTAGTGAACCTTCAAGAGTTTTCCAAAGATAAATTTAAACGGGCGCAAAACTTCCAAATTGTAAGAAGGACATGCTTGACACGTCCTGCGACCTTGAACACTTCTTTTCCTTGAGCGCGATACTTGCATGATTTGCTTCTGTTGTTTCATCCATGTCTATGATGATTTTTCCTTCACTTACAAGATCCATGATTTTCTCCTTCAATGTGAAGCATTTCTCTTTAGGGTGGCTAATGACGCAATAAAAACTTGCAGTATTTCGGATCGCCAACTTTACCAATTTCCTTAGGCCTTTTGATCCAAGGAGATCACTGACTTTCTTGGCCAGCAATTCATCAAGGATTGTGGGTAGGTATGAATCTGTAAATGGATAAACCTTTATCTCTAATTCCTTCAAGGCGGGATGATGTTTCTCCTCTTTAAGATATTGACTTGGGGTTTTATCCTCCTTCACATTTTGCTCGGTCGTGAATTTCACGAAATTTGCTTTCACCACCATAGATTCTTTGGTTTGGTGCTTTGATGCAACATTTTTCTTGAACTCCTTCTGATCAGCAAATGGAGATGCCTTTCTATGACTTGTGATGCTTAACTCCATGTTGTGCGCCTATGTTGCAAGTTCATCAAAAGTTTGCGGTTTTATCCCTTGTAGGATATAAAAAAGTCCCCAGTGCATTCCTTGAATGCACATCTCCACAACAGACGCCCTCCAATGATTGATGTATTCCACCACAAGCTCATCCTTCTTTTGTTTGGTACCTATCAACTCTATCATGCTTACAGTTCTTTGGGTACTGTAAAAACGATAGAGGAATTCCTTCTCAAGTTTCTCCCAGCTATCAATGGACTTGGGCTCCAAGTCAGTATACCAGCCAAATGCGTTCCCTTTCAGAGAACGGACAAATTATCTTACCGAAAGGTCACCATGCATTCTAGCATTGCTACAAGTCTCGACAAAGTGGGAAATATGTTGTCTTGGGCCCTTTGCCATAAAACTGGTGCAGCTTTGGTGGTTGATAATTGGTTGGAATGGTTAGACAATCAATCCTCTTAGTATAAGGCTTAGAGTAGTACAAAGAACTTTGCGATGGTCTGCCATATTGAGATCTGATGGTGTTTGTTATCATGTCTTGCAATTGTTGGACAGATAAGGTCGAACCTGAAGTGGACTACTTTTCCTTTTGAATATTGAACTTTGCAAGTGATTCCTCAATAGCCGTTTTATGCAAGGTGGAGCCAAGTGAACGAGGAGGTACATGGCTCGACTCTCCAGGTGCATAGGCCTCCAATTTGTTCATGAGTTGAGCGATTTGAAGGTCTTTGTCTTCAACACTTATACAGTATGTTCCATCATGGCAAACTTTTCATCCACGTTACTTGCGTTAGTCATTAAGGCGTTGACTTTTGTTGAAACTGGAGAATCCCCCAAATCCTCAAATTCACCAATGTTGGAGGTTGTTTAATAAAGTTCGTCAAATAGCGAGAACGGGGTCTTGCCCCCAAAGATTGCAGTTGTAAACGCCATGTGAGATATGCTCTTCTTTTCCATCTCCAAGGAGGCAAAATATTCATATCCATCCAAGCCACTAGCCTTGAACTTGCTTCGAGTGACTAGACCAACATGACTTAGCTCAGCAGATGCGACAGCAGTAGCATCTTTGCATGAAACATCATCACACTTGCGGAAGGCCATTGTAGCAGTTGATCTGAAGTTTGTAGTTTTCCACTTGCAAGAAGAAGAGATGAAGGGCATGCCAATATTTATTCTCAATAAATTTTTGTAATATGAAAAATAAACTGCAACAAAAATAATATGAAGAAAAAGAGATTTTACTGATGAATATGTGTGAGTACAATTCTATGTATCCCTTGATTCTCCTCTTTGAAATCTCCGTGATTCGAGGGCTTGAGATGTGTCTTTCTCGAATGTAGGATGATGCAGACCTCCTTGTGATGTATTTAATCGCCAAGAACGTCAAGCAATGCTCCATTGTTTTGGGTTGATCTCCGGAATGAACTTCGTCGATCACTTCTTTGTTGAATAACTTTGCACTTGATGATTGATCTCTCTGTTTGCATATGCCTTCACCAAATGTGGAATGCTCTTCTCCAAATCTGAATTGTCTCTACAGAGTTATGCAACTTCTCTATTTATAGTGGTAGAGGATGGACAGTCCATCTACATATGAATTCTCTTGCTTGATTTTGATTGGCTCATGTGAGTCATCAAACTTATCACACAAGATATGTGACTAGGTAGCTTGTGATTGGACAAGACATGTCATATTATACATTTGACGACCTTTGATTGGTCATTGATTTTCGACTGGGATTGGCAAATCATTTTAACATGTAGCATCATCTTGTTGGCTTTGAATTTGACTGGACATGCCATGTCACTTGACACATGGCAAGTGACATGGCATGAGTCTGGCCTTAAGATGAAATGGTCCTTGAGCTTGAAATCTAAAATGGACTTATTTAATCAGTAAAGTCCAAATTAATTATTCGAATCAAAGTAATTTAGAATTTAATCCAAATTTTGTACCTAAACACTCTTCCGATTATATATATATAAGAGGATACATAATTTTAAGAGAATGGGTGCATTGTTACTAAGAGATGAATCCATCATTTATATTTGACAAGCTTAAACTTTAGCATTTTACTATGAACCCATTATCATTTTGAAATTATAGGTTAAAATTAAATTTTTCGCTACGATTTTAATGATTTTTAACATAATACTATACTCTGTAATACAAATATTGGAATCATTGAACCATTGACTATAAGCTATATCTTCCCTGCTATTAGCTTTTACTATAGATATTTGATTTCATTATATAAATTTTGAGATGACAAGAGGAGAATGGGATTTCAATATGTTAGATTTAGGAATTTGAATGATAAACCAAATAACAAAAAATACCTAACTAAAACACAAGATGGGACATCAGACGTGAACACAAACCTGGGATATGAAACCCTGTGCTCAATTCTAGAAAAAAGATAGCAAAACAAAGATAAGCATAGGAAAAGAAGCATGGGTTCACGTGTTTCGTATTCGTCCAGGTACATAAATATGTCCCTATATATGTGTGTCTATACACATATTCCAAGGATGATTTTATCGTCTCCCTGCTCTTGATCTTGCTTTTCCAATGTCTTCACACCCCAAGTATTTTCTTCTTTTTTTTATCCTTTTTCTTTTTTCAATTAGTGGCATGTAATGGTAGTGTATGGTTGCCTTGCACTTGCCCATACACTGAAATATAGTTATTACATTATGTTTCTCAAATGCATAAAGTAATTGTTTAATCTTCTTGTTCCGTAGAACGGGTCTTTATTTCCTCGAAAATTCAGAAATTTAGACCATGTATTTCTTAATGTTTTATGTTAGTTAATTATGATCTATTTAACTATTCCCACTTATTAAATTCTATATATTGAGATGACTTTTAAAAAATATCAACCATCTTGAGAAGGGTACTTCTTTGGTCTGACCAACCAAAAATGGGAGAGGATTATAATGTGCGAAATTGAATTTCATAAATAAAATGAAAATTTATGTAGCCAATCAACTAGACTACTAAGATTTCCTGCTGCACCGTCGATATTCGATACTTTTGGAAATAAAAGAAAGTTGATTTTGGCACCCCTTACTAATTTACTTTTATACCAATTTAAGCAACTTACAATTTCAAAAAGATGAAATTGGAGTAACTTCTATATTTTGAATATTGATGAGCGTAGATCTATCTTTCTCCTTACAAAAATAGCAATATAACCTACCTAGAGTGGAATCTTAGACACCTACCGTGCATGATCTGCTATGAGACCTAACATGAATGATTGTATATATACTGATATTTTATATAATGTTATATTGTCAATATATTCTCATCGACTAAAATAAGTTATTTACGGTATTTTCTTAAATTATCAAATTAAAGTTACTATAGACAACTATCTCTTGTTTTAATACATTTTTATATGATTATAAGAACAATATATATAACAGTACCTAAATCAAACTCTTGAAAAAGTGCTTGAGATCAGGGCGTATGTAGGTCAATGTATATGGGTTCACGTGAACTCATACTCTTCTCCCTAAAACATGTATAACAATGTTATATTTCTTCAAAAACTACTAAAATATATGTGCATGCACTTTTACAAGTGATATTGGCGATCAAATCCTACTCTAGAGACATCTTATTATCGGCACGGAGGACAATTGTATAAGTGAAAATTACTAAAATTTCAAAAAGAATATAATTTTGAACCTATAATTTCAAAAGTGTAGTGGATTCATGATAAGAGACAATAATTAAATTCGCTAAATATAAATTCTAGATTCACCTCTTCCGTCGAGACGTGATCCTTAATTTATGCATAAGCAAAGCCAAGAATGGCCATGTTGTTTTGCAGCTCATGGTCAATTCTCTATCTCCTTAAGTTAATTTTCCATCACTCTTCCCCACTCCTTCTCCCCCTCCCCCCCACACCCCCACACAGACACACACAGAAAAACCTATATATAACTTTCCCAGCTCATTTTTTCTATTTGTTTCTTTAACTATTTAGCCATTTTAACAGTATTTTGTTCTTTCCTTTTTCTCCACCATTTTTAGAGAAAAATTTCTTATACTTAGAATCGGTTTTTGTGAAATCATGAGCTCTCCAATAAAATCATCAAACTTAGTTCAATCTGGATCCAATATCTTAAACCAAAAAGAAGCAGAAAAAAATATGATGCCTTCACCAAAACCTAACACCTTCAACAAAAATAGTGTCAGCCACGGCCATCCCACCACCACATTCCGCCGGTGGCGCCAGAAAATAACATTCCGGAGGAAGAGGCTGCCGATGGTGCGACTAGGCGGAGAGAAGAAACCCCGCCGTGGATTCGTTCTTGTTAAGATTTTCCGACGAATCAAACTGAAGTGCATCCTCAAAAAGTTGAAACAATACTATCGTTCTTTGGTGAAAGAAATAGTAGAAGGCGGCGGTGCATTGGAGCCTGTTCAGCAACGCCTAATTTTGGAGACATCTTTTGCTGTTCCTGTTATGGGACTTTCCTTCAATACCTTCGCCAGCCATTATTAATGGATTTAAGGCGAGTTCTGTGGGTTTTATTTGAACGACTGCTTTCGGCTCGAATTATGTATATATATGTATAAAATTTAAAACATATACATCCAAGATTTCAATTTGATGGGTTATGTTTTCATCACTAGAAATAATTATTGGTTCAGATTTTACTGTTTTCGTCCTAATTTATATGGTATATTTCAAATTTTGATGGTCAAATGAATTTTTCTTTGATTGTGTTGTTCATATGCCTTTTAAATATTTTAAATTGTTACTTATTGTGACTTGGTGTAACTGATAAAATTGTTGCAATGTGACTAGGAGGTCATGGATTTCAGCCGTGGAAACAGTTTCTTTCAGAAATATAAGAAAACACCCTTGTGGTTTGGCCCTTCTCTAGACCGCGCATAGCACGAGCTTAGTGTATCGGGCTGATCCTTTATTTATTTATTGTGGCTTATACTTTTTACATAATTTATAAATATATAAATTTTATTTCAAAAAATTTAAAGATTTTATCTTCGAGTTCAAAGTCAAAATTAAGAAATCTGACCTTGAACTTCGAACTTACCACATATATAAATTGAGACGGGGATAATATTTATTAGAAAATTAATGATTTGTTTATGTATATTTACGCGCAATATGAAAAATTAAATTATGAATTCGGTTAAATCCGTTAACTATACATCGTATCCGCCTTTGTGCATAATAAGATTACACTTTTTTTGAATTTGCTCCTGCTTGAAAGACCTTCTTCTAGCTAGCTTGTTTGAAATATGGCTTTATCCTTATTCTTTCCATATCGATATACTCCTATATATAAAAGCATTAGATCTTATTATGTGGTAGGAAGAGAATATACTATAAGGTTAAAAGATAAAAAAAAAAAAATTGTAGGAGGGGATACTTTGCACAGTTCAATTAATGAAGAGTTCACATACGTTCCCTCTGAAAGAGAGGCAGTATTTATGTTATTTACTATCACTACTACTTGATATTGAAGAGGTCGATCGTGATAAGGACAAGCTAGAGTGAGATAAGGTTAGATAGATTGTATTGCAGAGTTAGAAGTCTAACTAAATGTAAGATTCATACATGTAGTAGAACTCTAAGTGATTAGAAGTGGTTGGTATGTGACTTGTATAAATTCAGATTTTTATAGTCTTTGTAATACATGAGAACACGTTTCTTCAATATTCTTTCCTCTCAATCTTGTGTTTTTGTACATGGTATCAGAGCATACTGAAGCTACGCTGCACACACGATCAAACATGGCCGTAACAACACCCTCAACCTCTCTGTGTCTATCACCCGCTTCTCTGCACCATCTGATTGCCTCTTGCCCAGTTAAGTTGAAGCCATCAAACTACTTGATCTGGAGAACACAAATACTCCAGTTGATTCAAGTAATGAAGGTGACAAACTTGATCAAGGAAGGCAAGCCAGATACGAGCAGTTCATCTACTGTCGATGAAGGTGATGACAACACTGATTGGGAAGAAAAAGACGTGCTATTGAGGAGTTGGATCTCTGCCACAATGACTGAAGAAAGGATGTACCTCATAGTGGGATGCTCAACTGCCAAGGAAATGTGGGAATGTTTGGAGGAAGCATACCTGCAGGCAACCAAGGATAAGGAGTTTCAGCTTAAGCAGTTGTCACACCTCCTTTTTCACTACCCCGGATTAATGAAGGGGTAATAAAGGAGTTTTTCCAATTAAAGTGACACTATTCGATTTTGGGATTATTTATTAGTTTCAGAGTCACCACCCGGATTTTTTACGGTGTTCCGGGACATCATTTATTTATTGAAATCCCAAACCGAGGAAATTTTGACTCTGTTTAAAATGTCTGCGACCAGAAATCCAAGTAAGGAATTCTATTAACTTGGGAGAAGGTGTTAGGCATTCCCGAGTTTCGTGGTTCTAGCACGCTCGCTTAACTATTATTATTTGGCCTAAATTGTCTGATTATTTACATATTTTTGCCTATTTAGCATTTTTAATTTTTTAAACCGCTTTTAATGTTTATGGATTATTTGGAAACAAGTCACGATGTCGTGCACTTATTTATTTTTTGGGACATATTATAAATACACCATAATTACAACATGTGATTTTTATAATAATTTGAAGTTGAAGACGGGTACATGAGTTGTCGCACCCGCGTGTAGATTTACGTAGTCAAAACTATGGTCGTGACGGTTTTATAATGCCCATTTGCGGCGATGTTTGAGTTTTCTATTTTTTGAAAGAGCGTTTTAGTTTTAAGATAGATTAGGACATTTATGGATTTATCTTGGATAAGTTACGATGACGTACACTTTTTGTTTTTGAACACATAGCAAAACGTCACATGAAATGCGCCCGTGATTGCTATGTGCATTTTTAATTGTTTAGAATTGAGGGTCGGGGCATGAGTTGCCACTCCCGAGTGTAGTTTATTGTAATTTTGAGGTAATGATCAATTTCTGTCAAGTTTCAAAGTAAAGGTAGGCATTCTACCTAAGGATTACCTAAAATAATATTCACTAGTCTAAAGACAACATGTTTTGGGGTATGGCCATTTTAGCCCAATTTATCGTTTAACTCTTCGGCCAATCCTAATTGTGACTAATTCAATAAGGGTAAAAACTATACAACTACAAAGAGAATCGTTCCATCATATAGAGGAAGTCGAAGTACTGATTTGCAAATCACTTATTTAAAACAGTCAAATGAACACATAGCACCTTGACTGAAATAGTTTTATCAAGTACAAATGACCTAAACTCATACTTCTTGATATACACCTTGAGTTCTATATATTGCTGTAAATCTGGACCCTTAAGAACACGAGATAAGTCTGATGAGAGATTACTTTGAGTAGCGAGTTCATATTTATATATACTTCGAAAATTCCTTTGATTTAAAAGTAGTCGTTTTCAGAACTTCGATAGGTATTTACGGGGGTCATTTAGACAGGTTGATTTGAACAATTGTAAGAAAAGATTTAGAAAAAGGGTGCCTTTGGATTTTTCCATCAAATCTGAGTGCTTAAAATATTAATGCCTGAAACTTTATACTTAAATCTGAGAATAAACAAGCCTTGAGGCTAAGGGCACTTTGCGTTTTCCAAGCCCTCTGGATTATGCTCAGACCTTGATGGGCCATTATCAATAGTTTGTCCATCCTAAACTATCCAGAATAGCCATGCTTGAGTCCAGTGTACTCAAAATAAATTTGGAGCTAATTATACACATTTTTTGAAAATTATAGGAACGCATACATACTGAAAGAAAAGACTGCTAATATAAATAAATATAATGTACAGTCTTATACTACAAATAAAGCATATACAAAGGTTGTGATTATGCTATTACATTGTTCTTAAATTAAACACATAAGTTCTAATAATAAGAAGAAAAATAAAAGAAACAAGTTTAGTTGCTGCCCCTGTTCAAGCCAACAAATTTCACACTTTAGGATCTGTATACTTCGGCTTTTAGTCCCAACTGGACCATACAGAACTCATGTGCGTTGTAAGAGGCTGAATCTGATCATTACAGGGATCAGATTCAACCCTTTACATATTGCTCCACGTAGTGATATAAGATATAAGTCGTCCAAACCAACATATGTATAAACATCTTATGGGGTGCATTTGACCATTAAGGGGGTCAGATTCACTACCTTTTAATGCTATCTAACGACTCTATTACGACTTCATGGATATGGAATTAATCCCAGAAGCCTTTTGAGAGATAATTCTACAGTTATAATCACCTATAGATGAACAGTCAGATTTTTAACCAGTAGTTACAGATTCAGCAGAAGGAAAGGCCACAGGTTGTATGCATTTTTCTTAGATTGAATCTGACTATAAAGGAGAGTCTGATTCAAACTTACATATCCAATCTTGTTTGCCATTTTTTAACAACCATACCAGTACTTCAAACAGTATTCCTTTGAACACTCTGACTATTCTTGGATTTTTAGAGACTGAATCAGACCATATAAGGGTTCAGATTCTTTACTCTATAGCCCTTTTGACTACATGTTGTATACCCTTTATAGGGTGAATTTCAGCCATCTACACTACTGTTTTGTGCACTATTATGGGGTGAATTTGACCATTGGAAGGTCAGATTCATCTACCCTAGTGCTGATACTAACCTATCTAGAGATTTGATGGTTGAATCTCTTTATTGACCAAAGAGACTCAATTAAAAAAAACATATTTTTCTGCACACTTATAGAGAGAGCCTGACCATAGAAAAGGCCAGATTCTACACCTCAGTGCAGCCTTATTTTTTAATATAGAACTATGAGTATTTACCATATTTATATACATTTGGCCTGAAATAACAGAATATTTCAGCAAGAAAATAGCAACAAAACTAACAGTATTTATCACATTCAACAGGTTCTTTAATATGCTAATAAATGTCTATATAGTCACATGTACATAAAGCAAGAGAGATAACCTCATTTCATCAATGACAAACTAATTTAAGCAGGGAGAAGAAGAAGAAGATTCCAATTCAAGAATTTTCGTTAAGAAAAGATGAGTTAAATGCATACCTTTTAAGAAACAAACAAACAAAGAGACTTGACCAAATAAAGGTCAAGTATGAACAGTCAGAAGGAAGAGAGATCAGCAAATAGAAAACAGAAAAAACCCAAAGAAAACCAACCAGTCCAAGCAAGAATAACCCAGAAATCTTGAGTGTGGGTGTTTGAAGGAAGAACTTCTAGAAAAACCAAAATTCAGCAAAAGCGAAGATAGCAACTGAACTAGGCCATCTACTTATGAACTTGTTTTCTAAAAGGATCAGATTTTTTTATTCTTCTATTAGGACTCTTCTTTTCAAAATCTTTTAAGTAGAAAACAGTATTTCTGTAAAATGGAGAGGATTTTGTATCCCAGCAGCTCAAAAGTGTCCAAATCCTCCTCTTTTTTTCTTTACCTCTAAAAAGAGGGTCTACTTATAGGATATTTGGGAATGGGATATTCTTTGAATATTC
>ML395513.1:73853-88322 GCA_005239525.1 Nicotiana knightiana | reverse complement strand
AAGTCTCCTACACGTTTAGGGTTTATCCTAAACATATAAATAGACCCCAAAAACACAACTTAAGGAGGATCGGAAGACATACGAAGGATTGGAAGAGGAGGATACGAAGGGATTCGAAGAGACGGACGACAAGACATCAATTTGTACAGATTTTCTTCATTACTTTGTAGTTTCATTATGCAAGTTATTTTAGAGTTGATACTTTTGAACATGTTTAGCTAACTTCTTTAATCTAGGGTTTTGGTAGAACCCGTTGGAGGATGAAATTATTGTGTTATTAATAGAGTTCCGATGGGTTGAATAATCTCTATTTGTTCAACTACGTTCTTGTTGTAGTTAATTGAATGGCCATCAATTAGCTGTGCCTATTTATTATGTATCTACTTGAGAGAGAGTGCATATTTAGGTAGTTGTTTGAACAACATCACTCCCGGAGTATAGATGAAAGTCATAACCGAGGGTTTAGAGGTTGGATTAGAGATAACGATACCTCGGGTGCAATCTAAAGTGAACTGTAATGCAATCTAGCTAGCGTAACTTGAGAGAGTGCGTCTAGTAAATTATCATAATTACTTGAGAGAGATTTATGGTAGATAGAGTATTCATGATTGATAAAGACAACTAATCAAGCTATATAAAGTATCCGAGAAGTAAATTCACCGACGGGAGAAACCATAACCTTAGATCTTTATTACAATTGTTTACACCTTAGCGTAGTTAATCTTTAGTGTTAGTAATTTAAAAATCATCAAGTGACAGTTGAGTATTCTAACAACTTGCTTGATACATAAATTCCCCGTGGGATCGACTCTGGGCATAATACCCCGTATTATATTTACAACGCCCGCTTAGTATTTTATTAGACATAGTTGAGCGTGATCACGTTCGAATTGAATCAAACCCACGTGAATCACTTGCTCTTGTGAAGAGCAAGTGACTCACGCAAGTCTGAGCCAACGAGGTTCTCTGAATCGGTAGGGACGAGTTTCTAGGTTTTTTTTTAGCTTTTTAGATATGAAATTACTCTTTTTTGGTGGGTTTTTTGATAAAACTAATGGTAAGACGGGGTTTAGGGAAAGAGTGGATTGTCTAGTGAAGTTTTGGTGTTATTTGGTTAAGCTCCGCCACCGGTAGACGATTTCTGGCCGGTGGAGCTGGGTGGTAGACGGTGGAGTCCGATGAAGAGAAGAGAGAGAGAGACGGGAGGTGGGGGGGGGGGGGGGGGGGGTTAGACTTTGGAAAATGAGGGTAGGGGGACGTTTGGACAGATTTATATTAATTAGGTGATTAGTTCCCAGTCGTTGGATCTTGGGAGATCAACGACTGGGATTAAATTTGGTCTAAACGGGGTCGTTTTGGTGAGGGAACAATCTGGCCGGGTTGGGCTGGGTGTTGAGTGTTTAGGGAAAGAGGTTTTGGGCCTGGGTAGGCTTAGCTCAGGTCTGGTTTTAAGCTTAATTTACAAATTTAAGCTAATTAATTAACTCTAATTAAATTAAAACTTAACAAAATGTGGTAATTAATTCTAACTTAGTCTTTGTCTAATTAATTGATAAATTAACTAGGAGTAAAACCATTTAGTCTAATACCACTAGCAAATTTCGTAATTTTCTTACGAAAAAGGATTAAGTTATGTAATTAACCATTAAAACCCTGTAATTATTTAAAAGATAAATTTTTGTAATTTTCTAATAAAAGATTGAGGTTATGTAACCTTGAATTATTTATAAATATTAAAAGGCAAATTGTGGTCATACAATGCGAAATTAATTTACAAATAGCATTGAAATTTAATAAAATTTATAAAACTAATTGATTTATTGAATTTTGTAGGAATATATGGTAGGTAAAAAATCACATGCTCACAGCTGCCCCTCTTTGCTCGGAAACGCGAAGAGTTTTCGG
Organism: Nicotiana knightiana; assembly: GCA_005239525.1. Lineage (NCBI taxonomy): Eukaryota > Viridiplantae > Streptophyta > Magnoliopsida > Solanales > Solanaceae > Nicotiana > Nicotiana knightiana. Next base: position 86,417 of record ML395513.1, on the reverse strand, counting down.
GAAAAGACAAAGTGAGCAGTCATGAGCGACTTTTACCCATTCGCATACTCCATGTGAAGCGTTTTTGAAAAGTTTGACCGAACCCTGCTTCAAGGTTGCCTACATATCCTTGGCTATAAAGGAATCAGGTCAGTGTAGTTCTGAAAGTTTTGGTAGCTGGGACTACCGAGTAACTGTGATTTCACTGCTGTTGCTGCTTATTGAGCTCCTTATTACACCAAAGTCAAAAATGAAAAAGTCTAACTAAACCTATCAACTACAAGTTACAAGATTCCTATCTATTAGCCTTTTGAAGCTTGATCTTGAGTCTTGACTGATTTTATACAGACACCGATCTGAATCTTGGTGCTTATTAGTTGTAGGTGCTGGTTGAATCTCCTTAAGCTTTTGGATTAAGACGGGACGTGCATAGCTTGCGACTTCAATCTTGCTTTGAGCAGTTCGCACCTTTTCCGCTTCCGTACTTTGGGGTTCAACTCTTTTCCTTTTCTTCTTTCCTTTTATTCTGAATTGAGACGTCTTCTTTCGGTCGTCTCGAATCCATTATCCTAAAGTGTAATCTGCGCAAAATCAAAATAAACGGACGAAATGTTCTGCCCCAGTTTTCACTAGGAAAATTTCATGAGTTATTGTAACGAAATCTATGCTACTTTATTATTGAAAGCAATGAAAAGTCGGGAACAGTGTACCCTGAGTGAATGTAGACTAGGGGGTGGATACCCTATGCCTAAAAAAAAAATCAACTAGGGATTGGAGACCCTATGTCGGAAAAGATCGACATGTTATGTTGTTGTCAAGAAAATATCACCAGGTTATGCCAACGTCTAGGGAAGGATCAACAGGTTATGCTGTTGTCAAGAAAGAGATCACTAGGTTATGCTAGTGTCTGGGAAAAGGTCAACAGGTTATGCTGTTTCCAGGAGAGGAATTACCGGGTTATGCCGATACCTGGAGAAGATCAACAGGTTATGTTGTTGTGAGGAAAAGATCACCAGGTTATGCTGGCATCTGAAAGGTCAACAGGTTATGCTGTTGTCAGAAAAAGAGATCATTGGGTTATGCTAGTGTCAGGAAAAGATCAACAGGTTATGTTGTTGTCAGGAAAAAGAGATCACTGTGTTATGCCAGTGTCAAAAAATGATCAACAGGTTATGCTGTTGTCAGGAAACAGATCACCAGGTTATGCTGGTGTCTTGGAAAGGTCAACAGGTTATGCTGTTGCCTGGAAAAGAGACCACTGGGTTATACCAGTGTCAGGAAAAGATTAACAGGTTATGTTGTTGTGAGGAAAAGATCGCCAGGATATGCTGGCGTCAGGAAAAGATCAACAGGTTACGCTGTTGTCAGGAAAAGATCACCAGGTTATGCTGGCATCAGGAAAAAATCAACAGGTTATGCTGTTGTCAGGAAAAGATCGACAGGTTATGCTGGCATCAGAAAAAGATCAACAGGTTATGCTGTTGTCAGGAAAAGATCGCCAGGTTATGCTGGCGTCAAGAAAAGATCAACATGTTATGCTGTTGTCAGGAAAAGATCACCAGGTTATGCTGGCGTCTAGGAAGGATCAACAGGTTATGCTGTTGCCAAGAAAAGATCACCAGGTTATGCTGGCATCTGGGAAAGATCAACAGGTTATGCTGTTGTTAAGGAAAGATCACCAGGTTATGCTGGCGTCTGGGAAAGATCACCAGGTTATGCTGTTGCCAAGAAAAAATCACCAGGTTATGCTGGCATTTGGGAAAGATCAATAGCTTATGCAGTTGTCAAGGAAAGATCACCAGGTTATGCTGGCGTCTGGGAAAGATCAACAGGTTATGCTGTTGTCAGGAAAAGATCAACATGTTATGCTGGTGTCTACTAGTGAGTGGGACCCTATGTTGGAATCAACTAAGGAATGGAATATCCTAGGTTGGAAAAGGTTTAGCTAGGGACTGGGGACCTATACTACTTTGGGTTTGAATCATTTTTCTTCTGCTTCTTCTTCCCTCTTTTTTCATTTTATTTTCAAGGAATGAGTAAAGGAAAGAATTTTTTAGAGGAGACTTCCCTTTTTTGGAATTGTCACTTTAGAGCCACTTCTAGCCTTTGCGAAACTTCTTTTGGTTGCACCTTCTCCTTGCAAGGTTGCTTTCGGCTTGCACCTGTTTCCTATTTTTCAAACAAAGAACAATTTGTTAGTTTGAAATGGTGGTTGATTTTGCGGCCTTGATTTTCAGCTACTTGATTTTGGCCCGTCCTTTTGACGAAGATCTTAATTGTTGCTTTCTGGGGGTTGATTTCATTTCTAAACTTGGAGAACCTGGCGTTTTGAAACTTTTCCATGGTGGTTGGTCGCGTGGGATCCAACATTTTTGACTTTATTTTTCCTTTGTTGGCCTTCTATTTCTGACTTTTCCTCCAACTTTAACTTTAGAGCATTTGGATTTCAGTTTTTCAAACTTTGCCGAGATGGTTAGCCACGTGAGACTCAACCTTTCAACTTCATTCGCCTTTATAGGCACCTCAATTTGATTTTCTCCTTTCAAGGGTTCTGAGTTTTGATGCAACGACCGCTATATCCAGTCGAGATCGACTTGATGTCCCCAACTAGGCTGGGTGCTTTTTTGCATACTAGCCCGTATCAAATGAGAACCCTATAAATCGGTCTTGCCATCCTTTCTTTGCCTTAATTTCGGGACAGAGTTAGATCGAAAGGAATTTTAAAGAAAATAAATTATAGAGTGGACAATGAATTTAAACAAAAGGTATCTCTGTCGGAGAAAGGAAGGAAGGACTTATCTGGAGTGCATGCGGACTTCAATGAACATGACATGTTTTTTGGACTGGATGGCTGATCCGTGCACTGTCCGACTCTCAGAAATACATCACAACTATCACCTTGAGATTGAGAAACCCTGCCCAGACTGTGTCCATGCAAGTGACCTATTATCCTTTTCGATCAGCGGCGCCCTTTGCGGGTTTTCGCCAACTAACCTCTCTCATTTCTCTTCTCACCATCGCCTTGTAGTTCTCTTTGCGAGTTTTCACTAACAAGACTCTCTCATTTTCAATTTGCTGCTTACCATCGCCTCACTGTGCCCGTGTGGATTTTCACCAATAAGACTCTCTCATTTTAGTTTCTCTCATTTGCTTGTATCAGATCCAGAAACTGCATCCTCCAATTTTAGACATCTTTGCCGGTTGATCGGAAGGACTTGATTAGGGTTTTGGTGAAAAGAATTTGTATTGAATTACAACTTTGGAATCTCTCCGGCGAAATTATCGCCAAACATATTATAACATCTTCTCCAGCTTAAACTCTTGGGCAAATCTGGAATTTTTATTTTGGTGTGACTGAACCCTAAAGAAGGGCTGCCTACGTATCCTTTCGGAATCAAGTCGAATGTAGTTCATGGAAACATTTTTATTTTGGTTTTTGTTTTGATTTTTTCATTTTTGTTTTGTTTTTCATTTCATCATTGTATTATTATTATTATTATTATTTTTTAAATAATAACACTTTCAGGTTCCCAAAGAGGTTAATAAAAGAAAATTAACCGACTCAAAAGGGTTTACAAAAGTTGGTAGTGTTTGGGGTAGCATGAATGAAAGCCTTCGTCATTTCGGTCGGGAGAACCAACATCACGAAAAGGTCAAACATAGTACCTTTTGACTGCATCTGCATTGACAGCCGTTTTGGGGTCGTTTCCTTCGATGTCCCCCAAGTACAATGCTCCTTTTGGTAGTAGTTTCCTTATAATGTATGGACCTTTCCAATTTGGGGCGAATTTTCCTTTCGCCTCTTCATGGTGTGGGAGGATACGTATCAGGACGAGTTGTCCCACTTCGAAATTCCTAGGTCACACTTACTTATTATAAGCGCGGGCCATTCTTTGTTGGTACAACTGCCAGTGACAAACTGCGACCATTCTTTTCTCATCAATCAGAGTTAACTGTTCCAGCCGGGTTTTGACCCATTCATCATCCTCAATTTCAGCTTCGATAATGATCTGAAGGGAGGGAATTTCAACTTCTGCAGGTATTACGGCTTCAGTTCCATAAACCAATAGATAAGGCGTAGCTCCAATCGATGTGCGCACGGTTGTGTGATATCCCAATAATGCAAAATGCAATTTCTCGTTCCATTGTCTAGAACTTTGAATCATTTTTCTGAGGATTTTCTTGATGTTTTTATTTGCTTCTTCAACGGTGCCATTGGCTTTGGGCCGGTAAGGGGTGGAGTTACGGTGTGTGATTTGAAATTTTTCACATACCTCCCTTATCAAATGGCTATTGAGATTTGCAGCATTATCAGTGATGATGGTCTTCGGAATGCCAAAGCGACAGATAATGTTGGAATGCACAAAATCCACCACTGCTTTCTTAGTGACGGCTTTGAACGTGACTTCCTCGACCTATTTTGTGAAATAGTCGATAGCAACTAAGATAAATCTGTGCCCATTTGAAGCTCTCGGCTCGATCGGTCTAATGACATCCATTCCCCAGGCAACAAATGGCCATGGTGCTGACATGGGATGTAACTTTAAAGGCGGCGCGTGGATCAAGTCGCAGTGTATTTGGCATTGATGGCACTTCCGGACAAAGCTGAAACAATCTTTCTCCATAGTCATCCAGTAATATCCTGCCCGCAGGATTTTCTTGGCGAGGACATATCCATTCATATGGGGACCGCATACTCCTGAGTGTACCTCATTCATAATCTTTTCAACTTCTTTGGCATCCACACACCTTAATAGATTCAAATCGGGAGTCCTTTTATACAACACTCCCCACTTAGGAAGAAAGTGCTGGCAAGCCTTCTGATGGTTCTCCTTTGGTTTCCGGTGTCTCGCTCTGGGTATTCTTTTGTTTTTAGGAACCTTTTGATATCATGATACCATGGTTGGACATCAGGATCTACTTCGACCGTGTTACAGTAACCATGTCTTTCTCGGATTTGAATCTCCAGTGGGTCAATATGGACATTGCCCGGATATGGCAGCATTGCAGCTAAGGTAGCTAGTGCATCAGCTAACTCATTGTGGCATCGAGGAATATACCTGAATTCGACGGCTTTGAATCGTTTTCCAAGATCCTCCATATGTTGTCTATATGGAAAAAGCTTAACATCTCGAGTTTCTCTCTCCTGTTGAGCTTGCTTGATGATCAAGTCAGAATGTCCCATGATCAATAACTCCTCTACATCCATGTCAATTGCCATGTTCATGCCCATTATGCAGGCTTCATATTCAACAGTGTTGTTTGTACAGAAGAAACAGAGACGGGCTGTGACTGGATAGTGTTGTCTTGTGGGCGAAATCAAAATTGCCCCAATCACAACACCTTTTGCATTTATAGCTCCGTCAAAGAACATTTTCCAAGTGTTGGTGTTTTCTGGGATTACTTCGACCAAGTTTACTTCCTCGTCCGGGAAGTAAGTACTCAAAGGTTGATATTCGTCATCGACATGATTTTCAGCTAGGTGATCCTCCAAGGCTTGAGCTTTCATCGCCATGCGGGTGACGTAGACTATGTCGAACTCGGTAAGCAGGATTTGCCATTTTGCTAATCTCCCAGCGGACATTGGCTTTTGGAATATATACTTCAAAGGATCCAGCCTATTGATGAGGTAGGTTGTATAAGCCAACAATGAATGCCAGAGCTTCTGAGCAACCCAAGCTAAGGCGCAACACGTTCTTTCCAACAAGGTGTACTTGGGTTCATAGCTTGTGAATTTCTTGCTTAGGTTGTGTATAGCTTGCTCCTTCTTCCCGGTCACATCATGTTGCCCGAGAACGCACCCAAAAGAATTTCCAACACCGTCAAATACAAGAATAGAGGTCTTCCAGGTTCGGGTGGGACCAACACTGGCGGATTCGACAGATACTCTTTGATTTTGTCGAAAGCTTCTTAGCACTCATCCGTCCATTTAATTACTGCATCTTTCTTCAACCACTTGAATATAGGCTCATACGTGGAGGTTAACTGAGCAATGAACATGCTGATGTAATTCAACCTACCCAGCAAACTCATGACCTCTTTTTTGTTTCTCGGAGGGGGAAAATCCCAAATAGACTTTATTTTTGTCGGATCCAGTTCTATACCCCGTCGACTGACTATAAAACTCAACAATTTCCCAGTTGAAACTCCGAAAGCACACTTGGATGGATTCAATTTTAGGTCATACTTATGCAGACGTTCGAAGAATTTTCTCAGATGTTGCACATGGTCGTCTTGCGTCCTAGATTTAATAATCACTTCATCCACGTATACCTCAATCTCCTGGTGCATCATGTCATGAAAAATGGTAGTCATAACCCTTATATAGGTTTCCCCCATGTTCTTTAGGACGAATGTCATGACCCGGTAACAGTAAGTACCCCAAGGTGTGGTGAAGGCCGTTTTTTCTGCATCTTCTTCATCCATTAAAACCTGGTGATACCCTAACAATCTACAAAAGAATGTATCTCATGTTTGGCGCAATTGTCAACCAGGATGTAGATGTTTCACAATGGAAAGTTATCCTTGGGTCTTGCTTTATTCAAATCCCGGTAGTCAACACGCACTCGGATTTTCCCGTCTTTCTTCGGTACTGGGACAACATTAGCCAGCCACGTGGTGTATTGGACCACTCGGATTACTCCAGCTCTTAACTGTTTAGTGACTTCTTCTTTGATCTTGTCACTTATGTCTGTTTTAAATTTTCTCTGTTTTTGTTGGACAGGTGGATAATCGGGGTAGGTTGGAAATTTGTGCACCACCAAATCAGCGCTCAGTCCGGGCATATCATCATAAGACTAGGCGAACACGTCTTTGAATTTGAATAGAAGTTGGATCAAAGCGTCCCTAGTCCTTTCATCAGTATATATACTTATCATGGTTTCTCGGACTTCTTCTGAATTACCCAAATTAACCGGTTTGGTTTCGTTTAAGTTTGGCTTAGTCTTATTCTCGAATTGTTCCAATTCTCGATTTATTTTCCTAAAAGCCTTATCTTCATCATATTTCGATTCTTGATTCATTATTTCTTGGTTAGATGGTGTGTCATGATCTGGGCGTGATGTCCACAAGCATGTCATGTTATTTAAGTCCGCATTATTAGAACTGAAAAGAGAGATAAGAAAAAGATAGCAAAAATTAGGACGAATAAAGAGAGAGATTCGTGGACTATGAAATATTAATTTCATTTCATTGAATTTTGAACATAGGAGGGTTTACATAAGAATTTCAAAAAGGCAATAAACTAAAAGCACTCGAGTTACACCCTGAAATAACTCGAAGTGCATAAGGATGGCAGGGTTGAAATACCGGGACTCCCGCATGACTGGGAATAGAGTAGCCTTCCAATTTTGGAGCTTGGCGTCAGGCCCCATATATTGCACTTCAGCAGTGCTTGAGCCTTCTCCTGGTTGGACCATATGAGCCTCATACAACATCTGTCTCATTGCTCCATAGATTTCTTCAATTTCTTCGGCCGTGAAGGCCTCCTCTTCTTCCTCTATGTATTTTGGCTTGACGAATGATTCAGTGATGTGCGGGATTGGATGAGGCAATACCCAACCATCTTTCTTACATTGGTCAGCCCATTTTTCATCATCGGGAGTGACTTGAAACCCTATGCCGAAAAACTTCTTACTGGTAGACAAGGTGATAGGTTCTGTAATGCCTTGCAATGACACCCCGAGCCCTTTTCAGGTGTGTCCCCATGTTTAATCATGTTTCTAGGAACCATAATTGATGCGTTTGATAGGAAGGGTTGAGGACACGGGATTCTTTCCTCATATTGGTCCGCAACTACAATTTCAAAATCCTGGTAGACTATATGCTCGCTACCTTCCCTCGCTTCCAGGCATGGGACCGATGGGTCCCTGTAAATAGATTGCTCGTCCTCTCCATGGACCATAATTTCCTGGTCTTCATACTCAAACTTAACCATCTGGTGGAGAGTAGATGGCACTGCCCCTGCTGCATGGATCCAAGGCCTTCCCAGGAGATAATTGTAGGAAGTATCCATATCTAAGACTTGAAATGTCACTTCGAAATCTAAAGAGCTGATTGTCAAGACCAAATCAATCTCCCCGATTATGTCTCTTTTGATGCCATTGAATGCGCGGACGCACACATTGTTGGGCTTGATTCTCTCAGTCCCGATCTCCATTCTTTGTAGGGTCGAGATAAGGCAAATATCAACCCAGATCCGCCGTCCACCATAACTCTTTTCACATAGTACCCTTCACATTTAATAGTTAGGTGGAGAGCTTTGTTGTGGGCAGCCCCTTCCGGAGGCAAGTCATTTTTGCTAAATGAGATCCGGTTGACTTCAAAAAATCATTCCGCCATTTTTTCCATTTGTTTAACTGTGGTCTCGGCCGGAACATAGGCTTCATTAAGTGTTTTGATCAGGATTTTCTAATGCTCATTTGAACTTATCAGCAAGGATAGAAGTGAGACCTGAGTGGGGGACTTTCTGAGCTGCTCGATTACGGCGTATTCGAAGGTTTCATATTTTTGAAGAATTCTTCTGCCTCTCCGGCACTGATTGACTCTTTAGGCGGAAAGAGTTTCTTCTTGCTTTTGTTTAGTTCTTTCAGGTTGAGGTATTTCTCTGATGAGTTTATCTCACTTGCTTCCTCAGTAATTTCTTTTCCTTTGTACGTCACCACCGTCTTGTTGTAATTCTAGGGGGCGACAGTGGTGTCCTTTATGGGATTCTGTGGTGCGCGGCTAATAACCACGGGCTCATTCAGCCTTGGTTAAATTATCGGCCCCCGCACCACATAAGTCCCCTTCGGTATGTACATTTTTGGGACATCATGCATAGTCTTGTTGTGTTGCAGCCTTTTGGGAGGGCTTAGCACAAACTTTTCCTTCCTGGGTGCCCTGGGAACATAAAGAATGACATCTTTAGAAGGCCCTGTCCCTATTTTGTTTCAACCTTTCTTGTGGCCGAAAGAGTGGAGTTACTTTTCTTCTCCTCTTTAGCTTGTTTTGGTGTCGCTTTAGGTTTCTTCTCTACATTAGTAATGACGATGATAATTTTCATAGCCGGATCAAATTCTTGGTCTTCACAAATCATACCAATAATCAACCCGTTATTGTGAGTAGGCAACGGGTTATTGGTCACGTTGGGAGCTTCTTCATCCCTTAGTACCACCTTCTTTTGTTCTATTAATCTCTCAACTGCTCGCTTGAGGGTACAACAATCCTCAGTATCGTGTCCCTCATCCCCTGAGTGATAGGCACATCGATTACATGGCCGTAAGAGGAGAATTCTGGGTTTTGCCTATTTTTGGGTATGGGCTGCAACAGACCCATTTGGACCAGCTTCGGGAAGAGGATAGAGTATGATTCACCAATTGGTGTGAAATTGGTCCTTCTGGGTGGTTCCCGGGGATTGTTTTATGGAGGGTGAGGATTATACTGATCTTGGCGAGGAGGGTTATTTTTGGGTGGTGGAGCTCGATTTTGATTATAGTGTTGTTGGGCATTCATTATTGGATAAGGTTGAGGCATTACGGCATACGCTGCATCTTGGTGGGGGTAGAAATGACGTGGGGTATTGGAAAAATAGCCTTGGGGCTGTCGGGAGTTTCTTATACTGGAGGTCATCATTGCTGATTCCTCTTTCTTCTTCCTATTGGCTGCACTTCTTGACCCACTTTGGATTGCCTTGGAAGTTGCCCTTATGGCGAATTGGCTTAGAATGCGACCAGTTTTCAGACCATTTTCAACCATCTCTCCGATTTTATCGCTTCCGAAAATGGCTTGCCCATGGCGGACATCATATTCTGGAAGTAGTCGGCCTCCTGATCTTTTAAGAAAATACTGACCATTTCTGTCTCGTCCATCGGAGATTTTACTCTGGCAACTTGCTCACGCCACTTAATAACGTATTCCCTGAAGATTTCCGATGATTTTTTCTAGAGGTTAGACAAAGAATTCATGTCTGGTGCTATGTCCTCGTTGTATTGAAATTGTCTGACAAAGACCCGAGTCAGGTCGTCCCATATATGCCAGTGGGATATATATTGGTCCATGTACCACTCAGACGCAATCCCGACCAAGTTTTCCCTGAAGTACGCCATTAAAAGCTCTACCTTTCTGCCTGCTCCCCTCAAATGGTTGCAATATCTTTTTAGATGAGCAATGGGATCCCCGTGTCCGTCATATTTCTCAGACTTGGGTGTTTTAAACCCGAGAGGCAGGTGAACATGTGGGAACATGCACAAGTCGGCATAAGAAATACTTTTCTGACCACTTAATCCCTGTATGTTTTTGAGACTCTGCTCAATGATTTTCATTTTTCGAGCCATCTCTTCTTGCTCGGGGTTCCTTTTATCTTGTCCCACGACAGCTTCATGCCGAGGTTGCTGAGGGTATGAGTTTGGAGTAACATGAGTTGCATCCAGATGGAATGACGGTGTTTGAAAGGTAAAGGCCGACGACTCGAAGTTTGGTCCAGCTACTGTTGGCGGCACCGTGGCAGAGGTTGGTGGTGCGGTAAAAATGTTGGAGGATACACCGGAAAATAGTGCCTGGGGACAGACCCCAGAAGGCATTCCGGTGAAATGAGCTGACATAGTAGGGTACCCAAATGGGGTAGCTGGGTAACTGATAGGTATGTTGGAGGTTCCGCCTGTTTAGGGAACCAACTCGGGAAAACCAGGGATGGTGCTGGGCGGTTCCCTACCATCAGACCAGGCGTCCTACATTTCCAACTTGCGGTGATGCAGTATTTTATTTTCTTCAGCCGTGGCTGACTCAGATGTTGGGATGACCGAGCTCGGGTCATCCTCAGAGGAGTTGATGATTGGCAGGTGACTTTATGATGTCATTTCGACACTCCCTTTCCATCTTGTGAAGTATGGGTGTGAATCCAGGTTACTGCAAAACCAACCACCTAAAAACGACACCTTAAGAGAGAAATAAAACCACAAAACCGTTAGATTGAGGCATTCAACATATAGGGAATCGCACGTTGGGGGTATGCAATGCACCTGGGCAGTTAAACGCTTTCTACATGTCTTGTATCGATTGAGTGTTTCATCCCGGTTTTTTTTTGAAATTTCTTTTTCTTCTTTGCTCTTTTTTTCAAGATTTCTTTCTTTCTTCTTCTAGATTATCTTTTTCCCCCTTTTTAGGTCTATGATCGAATCCTACGTGGATTGCCTACGTATCATGACGCCGCGTGAATCAGTTCATCACGTAGTTCAAGGAATAAATACAAAAGGAAATAAATATTCTGTCTTTCAAATTTTGTTTCATTAAGTAAAACTTCAAATTTTATTCATTACAAAAGACTCAAACATACGTTCTTGGAAATTTTAAAAACTTTAAAAGACTTAAAGTAGACTTAAATAGACTGCAACATGAAAACGAAATACAGACTTAAAAGGGACATCATAAATACATAAGTGCCTCTATTTCTCCAAGAGCCCGTGGGAAATCAGTCGGTCTCGCCTTGAGCCTACTTGCCATGTCTTGCTGTAGGCGATTCAAGTCATCCATTATCTGGCAGATGAAGATCATCACCGCAGTTAAGAAGGTGGATCGGGTCATATCCTCACATTCTTGGCACTTCGTAACAACATAATCAACGATTCTTTGACCCTTTGTATGATGATACCCTTTTCCTGGAGTAAGTGCCCAATCTGTTGGGATCTAGCCTCTAAAACCTGGGTGTTCTTATGGTTCTGTTCTTGCAACTGTTGCAAATCTTCCTCCAACTGAGCCATCATCGCATAATAGTGTTCCCTTTCTGCCTTGAACTTCTTTGCTTGTTTAGACATTTCATTCTCGAGGGTGGAAACCTTTTCTTTTAGGCCTGTGACTTCTTGGTCATATTTTATTTTCAGCTTTTGAACAAACTCTGCCCTTTCCTCTGCATTTTTTTCCAATTTTGCTCGAGCTCTGGTCAATTCCTCCTCAGCTTTGTCCAAATCATCCTCGTAGTCGCACACTTTTTGCCTAAGACTATTGGTAAGTGTTGACCCATGTCACTGCATAGTTTTGAAGATTGACAAATGGTTGACCAGTTGAACCAGGTCCATCAGAGCACACATCTTGAAAGGAATAGTTGGCACATNATGAGAAGATTGAAGTCGAATTCAGCAAGGAAAGTAACAAAAGAAAGGAAGTTGAGTTTGGTACGAATTTGTTCACCCAAGAAGAGTTGGACTAGAATTGGACGACAAGCTCAACTGACTCTATAAATACTTGATGTATTTCTGCTGGAATTACACACGCACAAATGCTGAATTGAATCAAAGTCTGAAAGCAAAGTTTCCAGAGTTAATTTACTAGCAGAATCATTGTGCGATTAAAAGGCTACAATTAAACTAGAAGAACCAGTTCCATCTGATTAATTATTGAGTCTAGTTGGTTGTAGTAGGAGATTTAGTATTGTGTCTTTTCAGCTTTCATAGAAGCAATTGTAATAGGTACGCATTGTTCAAGTTAGAGTTAACTTGAGGCTTGTAGAAATTAGCTAGGGGCTAGTTACTATAAAGGGATTAGAGTTAGTCCTAGGATTACAAAAGAGTTTATTTTGTAAGTCCGTTTGGCTCAGAGTTTTTAGTGAAGTGT
>ML395513.1:13369-69070 GCA_005239525.1 Nicotiana knightiana | reverse complement strand
AAAATGGAAGACTCAAAAGAAATTGACACTCCCATAGCCACAACTACAAAATTGGATGTGGATGAACCTGGTTCATCTGTAGATCGAAGCTATGCAGAGGGATGATTGGGTCTCTATTATATCTCACTGCCAGCAGACCTGATATTGTGTTCAACGTGGGATTGTGTGCTAGGTTTCAGGCAAATCCAAAGGAGTCCCACCTCACTGAAGTAAAGAGAATTTTGAGATATTTGACGGGCACCACTGAGTTGTGCCTTTGGTATCCTAAAGGTAGTAATTTTGACCTTGTAGGATATGCTGATGTTGATTATGCAGGATTCCTGGTTGACAGGAAAAGTACTTCAGGTATGGCTAACTTTCTGGGTTCATTCCTTGTGTCTTGGGCTACCAAGAAACAAAATTCAGTAGCCATGTGTACTGCTGAGGCTGAATATGTGGCTGTAGCCTCATGTTGTGCACAATTTCTATGGATCAAGCAACAACTCTTGGACTTTGGTATTGATGTGGGATGGATTCTTATTTTTTGTGATAACACTAGTGCTATTAGTATGATGAAGAACCCGGTTCATCACAAAAGGACTAAGCACATAGATGTTAGGCACCATTTCCTAAGAGATAACTATGAAAAAGGAATGATCTCAATCGAATTTTGTGCTACTGATCATCAAATTGCTGATATATTCACTAAAGCACTTAGTAGGGAGCATTTTTAGAGAAACAGGCTGGAATTAGGGATGATTAAGATCACCTGATTGAAAAAAATATTATATAAAAATGAAAAAAAAAAATTTGGCTAGAAAATTTTAATAGGTACTTAATCAGATTAATAATTTCTCAGCATCATGTCTTTATTGCCATACTCTTGTGCTATGTATTAATATGATACCCTGGATACTAATAATGTTTATCTATCTTTGTAAATTGAGGCAATTTAAATATTTCTAACTGGATGAACCTGGTTCATCCATGCTGATTCATCTGACTGACAAGGTACGTACTCTTCTCCATATATTAATTCAATTATAGTCATACATGAGCATGATTCTTTCCATAATTGGTTCAAATTCAAAAACTTCGTAATCACACAAATTGAGCCAGTTTCAAGAAGTCCAATCTTCACTTAATTAGCCTAGGTTATGTGGAAATTAAATGTCTAATCAAGTCTGTCCTTCAGCAATTAGACTCCTACTTGAGTACAAATTCTGCAGGTTGAAATATCCCTAACCACATCTTATAAAAGGTCATCATTACTCTTCTCTTCATAAAGCTACCTTCAAACCAAGTTCAACTCATACTACACAACCCAAAACTGATAACTCGCCTTTTCTTCCTAACAATACATAATAATGTCTTCACCACCACCAACTTCTTCTTCTAATTCATCACCTAATCGTGATTACGATGGAGGACATTCTGAATCTGTCTCCAATTCTCCATCCGTTTACAGTTCTGAATCACTAGAAATTTCATAAACCCCTGAAAATACACCCATTCCTGAACCCACTCCAAACCTTACTCCTGCCCCCAAGAATCTTCGTGTCAAAGTTCTTGCCCGAAAATCTGTTGCTTCTGGGGCTAGGGAAAAATTCTTGGACAATCTTAAAAGCAGACAAAGGTACTAAGTCAGATTCGTCCAGTGAATCCTTTAAATCAGCCAATGAGGAAGATGCACCTGGTTCAACTAGTTCTGAAAAAGGAAATCTTGAAATCAATTTTGAATCTACTTCTGTTGATAAAAGATTCATGTTGGTTGGGTCTGTTATTGATGTTGAAATACCTGTATGGAAGAGGGGTGGTAGAAAAGAAAGAAATCTAGAGAGAGAGGGAAAATAAGTTGTGATGGGATCTAGGGAGGATGGTACCACGCTGGTTATCTGTGGTCCCATTCCTGAAACTGTTGGAGAAAACGTCACAGATTTAGGGGAAAGCATAGTTGAGGAAGCCGCAGCAGGTCTTGCAAGTCTGAAGAAAGGAAAATATGAACCTTGTTCATCTGGGGAAGAAATATTGGCTGAAAGGCTGAAGAAACTAGGGGAGTCCTATAACCCCAAGAAAAGAAGGAATCAGAAGCCCAAGAAGGCAACTCACCCAGTTCCTTCAAAGAAAAGAAAAATTTCTGAAGTTGCTGATGTTTCTGCTCCAAAAGTACGAGCTACTCATAGCACTGTGAGGGATGAAGAAGAGAAATTTGAAAAGTCTCTGAAAGAGAGCAAGAAGAAAAGGGCAGCAAAAGGAAAAGCAGAAGTTGGAGAGCCTATTGAGGCTATTGAGATTGAAGAGATGACGTTGGACCTGGACCAACAGGAGGAGCAACCTGCTCCACGTGTGGTTAAGACACCAAAACCCACAAAGGCTAAGGCTTCTTCAAAGAAGTCAGCTAGAATGTCTGTCACACCACCAAGATCTGTTAAGAGGACCAGAGCCAAGCCAAAGAAAGTGAAAATTGTTGAGAAAGAGGATGATGATGCAGACTTGAGTGGAGAGGAGGAGAAGGAAATAGGATATGTGACTGACAAAGTTACCATGTTTGGAAAAAGAACAATATTGAAGGGTAAGTTGGTGAAGGATCTAGAGGAGCCTGGAATGCAATATCTGCTGGAAACTCTGGAGGTGCAGGGCTGGAAGGACATGGTCCTTCGCATTAAAGGTAGGGTGGCAAGGGCTGAGTTGGTAGAATTCATGGGAAATGCCATTGTCTAGGAAGGCAGGCTCACCTCCATGGTCAAAGGAATTGAAGTTTCCTTTGATACTAAAGAACTGAGTGTTATTCTGAACATACGAGCTGAGGGATATGAGGACTACACAAGGCAAAGATGGCCTTGTCTAGATAAGATGGACTCATCAATTAACATCACCAGATTATTTAGTGATAGTGAGAAGGAGATTGAACCCAAGCCGGTTTACAAGAGTGAAATGAAGCCAGAGTACAAGCTACTCTTCGAGTTCATCATCAAGTTCCTACTGCCTAGACAAGAAAGAAGGCACATTGCAAATTATATGGATCTTAGCTTGATGGAGTGCTTGTACAGGGGAAAGCAAATAAATTGGCCAGATTTCATCATCCAACTCTTGGACAGAGTTGTGAATGGAACCAAAGCACACGCAATTCCATATGGCTTCATTCTGACAGCAGTGCTTGCACATTTTAGGGTTCCAGCGAAGAAGGCTGAGATGGCTACTGCCAAAGACCAGTTTGGGAAGGAAACTTTGCTGACATGCGACTACAATGTAAATGTTCCTATGGATGAACCTGGTTCATCTAGGAAGCAACCAGTCAACAACAAAGTTATAACTCTGGTGCAGGAAAACGAGATTAATGATATGGAGACCCTTCGTTTGAAGTCTCGTGTGATTGAGGTTGAAGCTGAGTGGGATGATCTTAGGGCTGAATTAGAAAAGGAGAAAGAAAAGAATGAGGGTGTTCTTCAGCAGATGCTTTCTCTCCTACAATCCAAGACCACAACCTCCTCTGCACTTTCCCATCCTTAGGCTTTCCAGAGCTTCCAAAACCCCTCTTTAGACCAGTTGTTCAGTTTCATTTATTTTTACTCTATTTTTTGCTCATGGTTGGTTTGTTTTTATTTTTCTGTATAGTGGTTGATAATCGTTACTGATCAATGAATTTTGCTTCTAGTTATTGGCTTGTATCAATTTCTTTGTTAGCTAACATTTATTGGTTTCTTGTGTTGATTAATCATGCTTGGCACCTGCAATTGCCTCAATGGCCATGAGTAATAATTAATAAATCTGGTAAGTATATCATTTTGCAAACTTTTCGATGATTCCAAAAGGGGGAAGATATGTGCTGAACTTTTTTAATCAATTTTTTTAAGTGATATTTATAACCTAATGAACCTGGATTCTCTATGATTAATGCATAAAACCATCCAAAGTGTTGAAGTGTATACATGATTAAGCACAAAGTTTGTCATCATCAAAAAGGGGGAATTTGTTGACCCATGTCACTGCATAGTTTTGAAGATTGACAAATGGCTGACCAGTTGAACCAGGACCATCAGAGCACACATTTTGAAAGGAATAGTTGGCACATGAACCGTATATGAATAGGAGATATTTGTGAATGTGAAATATCAATGAACCAAGAGATTGTCTCCTAATGCGAAAATGTTGCAAACTAATGAGAAGATTGAAGTCGAATTCAGCAAGGAAAGTAACAAAAGAAAGGAAGTTGAGTTTGGTACGAATTTGTTCACCCAGGTAGAGTTGGACTAGAATTGGACGACAAGCTCAACTGACTCTATAAATACTTGATGTATTTCTGCTGGAAGTCTACACGCACAAAAGCTGAATTGAATCAAAGTCTGAAAGCAAATTTCCCAGAGTTAATTTTCTAGCAGAATCATTGTGCGATTAAAAGGCTACAGTTCAACTAGAAGAACTAGTTCCATCTGATTAATTATTGAGTCTAGTTGGTTGTAGTAGGAGATTTAATATTATATCTTTTCAGCTTTCATATAAGCAATTGCAATAGGTACGCATTGTTCAAGTTAGAGTTAACTTGAGGCTTGTAGAAATTATCTAGGGACTAGTTACTACAAAGGGATTAGAGTTAGTCCTAGGATTACAAAAGAGTTTATTTTGTAAGTCCGTTTGGCTCAGAGTTTTTAGTGAAGTGTTTGAGAAAATCCTACTGAGGAGTAGGTCGTGGTTTTTCCACTTTTTGAGCCAGGTGTTTTCCACGTAAAAATCTCTGTGTCTTTACTTTACTGCTTTAATATTCTGCAACAGTAGAAGTAAGTACACCAAGAAGAACCAGGTTCTTTTATTGAGACAACACTCGAAAATTGGTACCACACAAAGTAACCTATCTTCTTGTGTGGTATTGACATCTAAAACATCAATAAGTCTTTCATCAGTTCTGCTTCTTTCTGGGTTCTCAGCAGCTATTTTCATTTTTTGGATCTGGGCTCTGAGAGACTCATTTCCTTTGATCAACCTGTTTTTCTCCCCTTCAGCTGTGGTGGTTTGCAAACTGTTTTCAAATTTGATATCTCTGATCTAGGCTTCCAATTTGCTTATTGTGGCCCTGTAGTTACTCTCTTTCCCAACCGGCCCCAAGGCTCTTGCGCTTCATCGGTAAACTATTGAATGTGGGGCCTCTTGGCGGGCCGTTCCGGCTCTTGGTGCTCTCTACTCCTTCTAGCATACCTAGTGGTGTAGCCAGGTTCTACCTCACCTATGGATAAATCTCTCACTCGAGTCTGTGGCTCCAAAAATCTACACTGATGCCAAATCTAGCAGACCCTATCTTCCATAAATGTAGTTCTTGGGCACAATCCAATGACTTTCCGACTTAGGACATCAACTAGCATCAATAAGATCTGACCATGGTACTGAATTTGAGAATGCTAAGTTTGTTGAGTTTTTTGATGAACATGGTGTTAAAACAAAACCATTTATGCTCCTAGAACCCCACAACAAAATGAAGTTGTTGAAAGGAAAAACAGAACTCTTGAAGACATGGCAAGAACCATGCTTCTATCTAGCAAACTACCTCACAGCTTCTAGGCTGAAGCAATAAACAATGCTTGTTACATAATCAATAGATTCATGACCAGACCTCTGGTAGAGAAAACTCCCTATGAATTACTTAAAGGGAGAAAGCCCAACATATCCCACTTTAGGGCTTTTGGATGCAAGTGTTTTGTACATAATAATGGCAAAGATTCCCTTGGAAAATTTGACCCCAGAAGTGATGAAGGAGTGTTTTTGGGATATTCATCACATAGCAAAGCTTATAAAGTGTATAATAAAAGAAATATGTGTGTAGAAGAAAGTATACATGTTGTCTTTGATGAAACGAACATTCTTGCTGAGAGACAGGAACCTGAAGATGAGGAGCTTGGACTTGTAAGAAGTAGTGATCAAATTGAAGCAAGCATGGAAGGTGGAAAAGGTGATGGACCAGGTTCAACTACCCCAAGCATCATGACAGGGGGAATTCAACATATGCAACCTGGCCCTGATTCTGCTCCACAACAACAAGACACCATGGAATCGTCTAGGAATGAACAGTTGGTACTTAAACCACACAGATATTAGAGTTCTCAGCCTCTTGAGAACATCATAACAGATTTGGCATCTGGAATCAAAACAAACTCATCCTTGAAAAATCTGTGTGCGTTTGATGCTTTTCTATTCATAATCGAACCAAAGAACATTAGGGAAGCCCTACAAGATGTTGATTGGGTAAATTCCATGCAAGAAGAGCTGAATCAGTTTGAAAGAAGTCAAGTATGTCACTTGGTACCTAGGCCACTAGATAGATCAGTGATTGGCACCAAGTGGGTCTTCAGGAACAAACTCGATGAGGATGGAACTGTTACAAGGAATAAGGCAAAATTAGTTGTTCAAGGGTATAGTCAAGAAGAATGAATTGACTATGATGAGACCTTTGCCCCTGTGGCAAGACTGGAGGCAATCAGACTTCTTATAGCATTTGCTGCACACATGGAATTCACTCTTCATCAGATGGATGTTAAGAGTGCGTTTCTCAATGGCTATCTGAAGGAAGATGTATTTGTCAAGAAGCCTCCATGTTTTGAAAGCAAGGAGTCACCTGGCCATGTATACAAACTCGACAAGGCTCTATATGGTGTCAAACAAGCACCAAGAGCATGGTACAAACGATTACATAAATTCCTGCTAGAACATGGGTACAAACGAGGCAAAATTGATAGTACCTTGTTCTTAAGGAAAAGGGTAAGGATCTCCTGGTTGTGCAAATATATGTGGATGATATTATATTTGGGACGACTTCTGAAAAATTGAGCAAGGAATTTTCTATGCTAATGGGAAGTGAGTTTGAGATGAGTATGACGGGTGAGATAAACTTTTTCTTAGGCTTGCAAATTAAGAAAAACACAAATGGAACAATGATCCACCAACAAAAGTATGTGAAAGAATTGCTCAAGAAGTTTAAAATGGAAGACTCAAAAGAAATAGACACTCCCATAGCCACAACTACAAAATTGGATGTGGATGAACCTGGTTCATCTGTTGATCAGAAGCTATACAGAGGGATGATTGGGTCTCTATTATATCTCACTGCCAGCAGACCTGATATTGTATTCAGCGTGGGATTGTGTGCTAGGTTTCAGGCAAATCCAAAGGAGTCCCACCTCACTGCAGTAAAGAGAATTTTGAGATATTTGAAAGGCACCACTGATTTGTGCCTTTGGTATCCTAAAGGTAGTAATTTCGACCTTGTAGGATATGCTGATGCTGATTATGCAGGATTCCTGGTTGACAGGAAAAGTACTTCAGGTATGGCTCACTTTCTGGGTTCATGCCTTGTGTCTTGGGCTACCAAGAAACAAAATTCAGTAGCCTTGTCTACTGTTGAGGCTGAATATGTGGCTGCAGCCTCATGCTGTGCCCAGTTGTTATGGATCAAACAACAACTCATGGACTTTGGTATTGATGTGGGATGCATTCCTATTTTTTGTGATAACACTAGTGCTATTAGTATGATGAAGAACCCGGTTCATCACAAAAGGACTAAGCACATAGATGTTAGGCACCATTTATTAAGGGATAACTATGAAAAGGGAATGATCTCAATCGAATTTTGTGCTACTGATCATCAAATTGCTGATATATTCACTAAAGCACTTAGTAGGGAGCATTTTGAGAGAAACATGCTTGAATTAGGGATGATTAAGATCACCTGATTGAAAATAAATTTATATAAAAATGAAAAAAAAAATTGGCTAGAAAATTTTAATTAGGTACTTAATCAGATTAATAATTTCTCAGCATCATGTCTTTATTGCCATACTCTTGTGCCATGTATTAATATGATACCCTGGATACTAATAATGTTTATCTATCTTTGTAAATTGAGGCAATTTAAAGATTTCTAACTGGATGAACCTGGTTCATCCATGCTGATTCATCTGACTGACAAGGTACATACTCTTCTCCATATATTAATTCAATTACAGTCATACATGAACATGATTCTTTTCCATAATTGGTTCAAATTCAAAAACTTCGTAATCACACAAATTGAGCCAGTTTCAAGAAGTCCAGTCTTCACTTAATTAGCTTAGGTTAGGGGGAAATTAAATGTCAAATCAAGTCTGTCCTTCAGCAATTAGACTCCTACTTGAGTACAAATTCTGCAGGTTGAAATCTCCCTAACCACATTTTATAAAAGGTCATCATTACTCTTCTCTTCATAAAGCTACCTTCAAACCAAGTTCAACTCATACTACACAACCCAAAACTGATAACTCGCCTTTTGTTCCTAACAATACATAATAATGTCTTCACCACCACCAACTTCTTCGTCTAATTCATCACCTAATCGTGATTACGATGGAGGACATTCTGAATCTGTCTCCAATTCTCCATCCGTTTACAGTTTTGAATCACTAGAAATTTCATCAACCCCGGAAAATACACCCATTCCTGAACCCACTCCAAACCCTACTCCTGCCACCAAGAATCATCGTGTCAAAGTTCTTGCCCGAAAATCTGTTGCTTCTGGGGCTAGGGAAAAATTCTTGGACAATCTTATTAAAGCAGGCAAAGGTACTTAGTCAGATTCGTCCAGTGAATCTTTTAAATTAGCCAATGAGGAAGATGCACCTGGTTCAACCAGTTCTGAAAAAGGAAATCTTGAAATCAATTCTGAATCTACTTTTGCTGATAAAAGATTCGTGTTGGTTGGGTCTGTTATTGATGTTGAAATACCTAGAAGGCAGAGGGGTGGTAGAAAAGAAAAAATTCTTGAGAGAGAGGGAAAAGAAGTTGTGAGGGGATCTGGGGAGGATATTACCACGCTGGTTATCTGTGGTCCCATTCCTGAAACTGTTGGAGAAAACATCACAGATTTAGGGGAAGCATAGTTGAGGAAGTTGCAGCAGGTCTTGCAAGTCTGAAGAAAGGAACATATTAACCTGGTTCATCTGAGGAAGAAATATTGGCTGAAAGGATGAAGAAACTGGGGCAGTCCTATAGCCCCATGAAAATAAGGAATTAGAAGCCCAAGAAGGCAACTCACCCAGTTCCTTCAAAGAAAAGAAAAATTTCTGAAGTTGCTGATGTTCCTGCTCCAAAAGTACGAGCTACTCGTAGCACTGTGAGGGATGAAGAAGAGAAATTGGAAAAGGCTCTGAATGAGAGCAAGAAGAAAAGGGCAACAAAAGGAAAAGCAAAAGTTGGAGAGCATGTTGAGTCTATTGAGATTGAAGAGATGACGTTGGACCTGGTCCAACAGGAGGAGCAGCCTGCTCCACGTGTGGTTGAGACACCAAAACCCACAAAGGCTAAGGCTTCTTCAAAGAAGTCATCTAGAATGTCTGTCACACCACCAAGATCTGTTAAGAGGACCAGAGCCAAGCCAAAGAAAGTGAAAATTGTTGAGAAAGAGGATGATGGTGCAGACTGGAGTGGAGAGGAGGAGAAGGAAATACGAGAGGTGACTGACAGAGTTACCGTGTTTGGAAAAAGAACAATATTGAAGGGTAAGTTGGTGAAGGATCTAGAGGAGCCTGGAATGCAATATCTGCTGGAAACTCAGGAGGTGCAAGGCTGGAAGGACATGGTCCTTCGCATTGAAGGCAGGCTGGCGAGGGCTGAGTTGGTAGAATTCATGGGAAATGCCATTGTCAAGGAAGGCAGGGTCACCTCCATGGTCAAAGGAATTAAAGTTTCCTTTGATACTAAAGAACTGGCTGTTATTCTGAACATACCAGCTGAGGGATATGAGGACTACACAAGGCAAAGATGGCCTTGTCTAGATAGGATGGTCTCAGCAATTAACATCACCAGATGCTTCAGTGATAATGAGAAGGAGATTGAACCCAAGTCGGTTTACAAGAGTGAAATGAATCCAGGGCACAAGCTACTCTTCGAGTTCATCATCAAGTTCCTACTGCCTAGACAAGAAGGAAGGCACATTGCAAATTATATGGATCTTACCTTGATGGAGTGCTTGTACATGGGAAAGCAAATAAATTGGCCAGCTTTTATCATCCAACTCTTGGACAGAGTTGTGAATGGATCCAAAGCACACGTAATTCCATATGGCTTCATTCTGACAGCAGTGCTTGCACATTTTGGGGTTCCAGTGAAGAAGGCTGAGATGGCTACTGCCAAAGACCAATTTGGGAAGGAAACTTTGCTGACATACGACTACAATGTAAATGTTCCTGTGGATGAAACTGGTGATGTCGAATTCAGCAAGGAAATTAACAAAGGAAAGGAAGTTGAGTTTGGTACGAATTTGCTCACCCAGGTATAGTTGGACTAGAATTGGACGACAAGCTCAACTGATTCTATAAATACTTGATGTATTTCTGCTGGAAGTCTACACGCACAAAAGTTGAATTGAATCAAAGTCTGAAAGAAAAATTCCCAGATTTAATTTGCTAGCAGAATCATTGTGCGATTAAAAGGCTACAATTCAACTAGAAGAACCAGTTCCATCTGATTAATTATTGAGTCTAGTTGGTTGTAGTAGGAGATTTAATATTGTATCTTTTCAGCTTTCATAGAAGCAGTTGTAATTGGTACGCATTGTTCAAGTTAAAGTTAACTTGAGGCTTTTAGAAATTAGCTAGGGACTAGTTACTACAAAGGGATTAGAGTTAGTCCTAGGATTACAAAAGAGTTTATTTTGTAAGTCCGTTTGGCTCAGAGTTTTTAGTGAAGTGTTTGAGAATTTTCCTACTGAGGAGTAGGTCGTGGTTTTTTCACCTTTTGAGCCAGGTGTTTTCCACGTAAAAATCTCTGTGTCTTTACTTTTCTGCTTTTGATATTCCGCAACAGTAGAAGTAAGTACACCAAGAAGAACCGGGTTCTTCTATTGAGACAGCACCCGAAAGTTGGGTACCACACAAAGTAACCCATCTTCTTGTGTGGTATTGATGTCTAAAACATCAATAAGTCTTTCATCAGTTTTGCTTCTTTCTAGGTTCTCAGCAGCTATTTTCATTTTTTGGATCTGGGCTCGGAGAGACTCATTTTCTTTGATCAACCTGTTTTTCCCCCCTTCAGTTGTGGCGGTTTGCAAACTGTTTTCAAATTTGATATCTCTGATCTAGGCTTCCAATTTTCTTATTGTGGCCCTGTAGTTGTTCTCTTTGCCAATCGGTCCCAAGGCTCTTGCGCTTCATCGGTAAACTATTGTATGTGGGGCCTCTTGGCGGGCCGTTCCGGATCTTGGTGCTCTCTACCCCTTCTAGCATACCAAGTGGTGTAGCTAGGCTCTACCTAACCTCTGGATAAATCCCTCACTCGAGTCTGTGGCTCCAAAAATCTACATTGATGCCAAATCCCCTATCTTTCGGAAATGCAGCTCTTGGGCATAATTCAATGACTTGCCGACTTAGGTCTTCATCGTGTGGAATATTTTGATGCCTTCCTAGTTGTCGTAAGACCCGATGTGGGGCATACGACTGAATACTTCGGAGACCCATCAACAGAAGATAGCATACTTTGGCTGACATATAGATGAATTCATTGATAGGGAGCCAACCGAATGTCCATTCAATTTGGTCGGCAGTTAAAGAACTCAAGTGTGCAAGCCAGGCTTCTGTGCCTTCTGGAAGTTCATGACCATGTACCCGAGTCCTATGTTCTTCAACGCAATTTAGGCCAGTCAGACTGTAATTCATATACCTCAGGCGATGGAAGAGATGTTCGATCATCCAGATTTGTAAGAGTAGATTGCAGCCCTCGAAGAACTTTCCTCCGGATTGGCAAACAGTTAAGGCATATTAGATTTCTGCTACAGTCATTGGTACAAGAGTGACATTAGACTTTTTTTATCATGAAATCGGCTACTCCTACGAGTCCAATATCTATACATCCATTGCTCCTCGGGTAGATTAGGATACCCAAGAATGCTACCACAAAGGTCAATCCCCGGAGGGCCTCCCATTTAGTTTGATTCCCGTGGTGGGTTAAACCGGTATTCACAGCTTAAAACCCCGAGGATCCCCGTAATGACGGTAAAGGAAGTAAAATGTGCAGAATCCCTCAGATACGAATCTTGGATTTCCCGACTGATGCTCAGAAGGTCTAGGAATTTGTGAGGAGTCACAACTCTGGGTGCTACCGGATAACGGCTTTTGAGATTCTCACTGAGGCCAACATACCCCGATATCTCTTCCAGTGTGGGTGTCAATTCAAAATCCGAGAAATGAAACACATTGTGAGATGGATCCCAGAATGGTATTAGAACCTTAATTATGTCCAACCTCGGCTTAATCTTCAAAAGGCCGGTGAGCCCGCCTAAAGCTTTTACAACGACACTTCTACTGACCTCCCCCAGGTTTCTCCACCACATATGGAGTCCTATGGGAATTTTCTCTACGGCTTTAAAGGGGATATTTTCAATGGTGCTCATCCTACACATTTATTTAGGTGATTGGTTAAGAAAAAAACAAAACCATGATTTGTTTTTGACCAAAGAGAAAAAGGTGCTACTTTTACAAAAAAAGTCTATAACTAATTGAAAATGGACCATCTTTGCAAATACGACCCTTTAGCACTTTGGGAAGGAAGATTTTATGGCTGTGTTTGCCAATTGGGTCAAAAATTTGAAAAAGACCATAGGTGGCTATTCTTGCAAAAACAGCCTTCTGGCGCCCCATTGGGACATTAGGCTACTTAGACAAGAACGACATCACCTTTATTTATGACCATATTTTTTTTCTCCGAAAAATAAGGTCGGACCGATGAGGGTTGCCTACGTATCCCACACCGGTGGGAATCAAACAATGCGTAGTTCGGGAAATTTCGACACGATTTGAAAAACATGCACTGACTCATTTCCTTTTTTTGAAATTCCATTTTCTTTTCTCCATTTTTTCAAAATCTTGGAAGGGTTTCGAGACAATTTCGAATATCGGTGTTTTTTAAGAAATCGGAAATTTTTTTTATTCTATTTCGCTCTTGGTTTTTCTGGCATTTCTTTTATTTATTCGGTCGACAAACAAGCCGAAAAAAAATAATGTACACATAGCTAGGTAGGATGCATTAGGATGGTCTTTCTTTCAGGTTCACCTATCCTAGACGGACCCAATCCCTGTGTTAAGTCCTCTAAGTCAAATGAACATGATGTAGATAATTGTTCCTACTAGGGATCCGACATGAGGCTATGTTANGGGGGGACAGCGTACCAGGAATACAGAAGCTTCACCGGCTTTGCAACTTGTCCGAACCTCGTTCTAAAATTTGGATATGACTCTAACAGAAAAGAAGTCATACGAAGTGCACATTTCCCAAATGATTTAGAAGACTCAGAGAGAAGGAGGTTTCGACACAATTTATATACATTTCAGATAATATCGAAGCGGTAAAAAAAAACTGCATTTAGCACATTAGATTTAAACATGTAAAAATCAGGTAATAATGAAAGCCAAATGTAACATCTATTCTAAGCTCGAATTCTTGAACCCTGAACCAGAGATTCTGGGTTCAGTTCCCCAACAAAGTCGCCAGAGCTGTCATACCTCCAGTAAGGGTAATAAGGAAGTTTTTCCACTTTAAGTGACATTATTCGAATTTGGGATTTATTTGTTGATTTTCAGAGTCGCCACCCGGATTTCTGACGGTGTTCCAGGACATCATTTATTTATTGAAATCCCAAACCGAGGAATTTTAGACTCTGTTTAAAATTGTTTGCGAACCAGAAATTCAGGTAAGGAATTCTATTAACCCGGGAGAAGGTGTTAGGCACTCCCGGATTTCGTGGTTCTAGCACAGTCACTTAACTATTGACATTTGGCCTAATTATCTGATTATTTACATATTTTTAGCCTATTATGCATTTAGCTTTTTTAATTTTTAACCGCTTTTAATATTTATGGATTTGGACACATTGTAAACGCGCCACATGAAATGCACCCGCAATTTACAACGTGTGATTTTTATTATCGTTCGGAGTTGTGGTCGGGGGCATGATTTGCCACACTCGAGTGTGGACTACATAATGACTATGGTCATGATGGTTAAAATGCTTATTTAAAGCAATTGTCGATTATTCTCTAAGTTTTGTAATTTTAGTCTAAAAGAGGTATTTTTGGACTAAAGGGTAGATATGTGTTCAAAAGTCACCTATGAGCTAAGTTAGCTAGTCTAAGGACAAGCCCAATTTTAGCAATTATCACTTTAGGCCAATCCTAGTTTTGGCTATTTGTGAAAGAGTGAAGCTATACCATTCAACTAAAAATATGCTAAAAATGAAAGGATTGTAAAAGGGCACAAAACAGAACTATTGATTTACAAATCTAAACTACAACCAGCATTGTTGCATTCAGCCATTACAAAGACGTTGTTTGCCTATACACTTCGGAATTCCATTAAATTTGAAGTAAAGAGCTTAGGGTGATTTATGGGAATTAAAAAAAAGAGTCTTTCACAGTAAAAAAGAAACTAGAATTTCAGACAGATTTATCAGATTTGAATAGCCAGTTTGGCACTTTTTCTTTTTAAAGAAGAATATATGGCGTCTTTTCCTTTTTAAAATTTGGCTCAATATTAACGTTTCATAGAAAGAGGTCATGATTTCGAATTTGTTAGAAATGGAGATATTGTCTATAAGAATATACCTACTAAATTCACATAACATTCTGTTTCTTTCTTTTTAGAGATTGACATCTATTGAAAATGTGTATAGTTTAAAGCTTGAAGAAACAGGATTCGAGATTCCAAAATATTAAAACAAGATCTAATTATCTTTAAAAAACCCTGTTTGAACACGAAGTTTTTATAAACTATACACGTACTAATTCCTGACACTGTAATGCAGTAAAATAAATATACAATCCAGTTTTTGTTTTACAATAATTCCAGAAATAAATAAATACATTTGGTTCTATTGAAAAGTACAGATTTAATAAAACGATATAAAGACAGTAAAAAAGGGAATATGTCTCTAGACTATTGTTTCTTCGACTTGAATCCTTTTACTTTGGCTAGAAACGTCTGTGCCTCTGCTTGTGGCTTTCTAAACAAAAAAAAAAAATACTTTATGCATCTTATAGAATGAATCTGACCATTAGGGGGTCAGATTCAACTCTAATGGTGTTATACTAAACATAATGATTCTGTGATGCTACATGTCAACTAACAAACAAGAAATCAAACAGATTCTTGAAACTAAGCTGGAGCAACAAGTATCAGGGAAACCAATCCAAGGAACAAGAATATCACATTTATATAGATAACTTCAGGTTGAGATTTACATACCTATAACAACAAAATCAACGAGGAAAAACCAAAAATAAACTTCAGATTGGAACTTCAGCAACAATATCCAAATAACCACAGAGCCAGCAGTAAGAAAACCCAGGAGTGACAGCTTGAATACCAGTAATTAAGTAAAAATCAAAAATAAGACTAGTTCTTCATGAAAGAAAAACCACAGCTACATGAAGACCATATTTTTTAAACTGTTTCGTGACTTCAGTATATATTTTGTTTCTGTTTTTAGAGTAATAGTAGTGTATTTTCAGACTGGTATTTCTAGAGTGTAAAAAGTACAAATTTTCAGGTGTGTAAAGTGTGTCTATATTGTGTAAAAATTGGTTTTTGGGGGTAAAAAAAAGTGTTTTTGGCTGCTGAATATCCTACTCTATATATAAAAAAATTTAGGGTAGCATCTTTAGAGGATATTCCTTATCCTATTAGGCTAAAATAGTACATGTACAACTGTCTAACCTTAGCTTATTGGAAAACTCTACCCCCTTCTAGAACATTCCTATCAATTACAACCCTTATCCCCTTTTAAAGTTACTGTTTTACCCCCTAAAAATCTGATTTTATGATATTTTCCTAATTCTAGAAGTTTCTTGGGTTGTTACACCCAAGATTCTTCAATTGTAATTCCTACATTACCCCTTAGTATTACTCTTTTAGTAATTAAGGATTAGGTTATTGGCTTATTAAATATTGACTGATTTTTATCCTAATTGAGTGATTAACTCAATAGTTAACCATTAATGAAGTTGAATTTAGACTAACTCTTAGCTTAATATGTAATTAGCTTAATTATTTGTCTAAGTTAGGAATTAGATTGATTCAAGTGATTCGAGAGGTTGAGTCATTAGACTTAGTTAATTACCTACACATGACTTATCTTAGTTGCCAACTTAAGCTTAAGTAGTTAAGTATAATTAACTTTCCATTGATTGAATCAAGATTCTAATTGACTCACATATAACCACCTGATGGCTCGTGATGAGTTAACTAGGCCAACAATTAAGCTAGGTTGTTTTGCGACTAGGAGACAGTTTGTTTAAGATAATTAAATGTGCCAATCTAACCTAAGAGTAGAAACTAGGTTAACCTATAATTAACTGAAAATTAGTACCTAATTTTGACTAATAATCATGAGCTTAGGCAAAAAAATTAGGGGCTAACTCAAATTATTATTTAAAACTATCCTTAAACAACACATGAGCAAATCATTGGTGATTAATACACATAATGGCCATTATACTGTTTTACAAGAAGAAACAGATGAAAAATACTCACAACAGTAATTAACACATACACTCATCGACCTAAGGATTCGATTAAACACCTAATCAATCATGGTTATCTATGATGGAAATCCATTAATTAACATATATAGATAACTTAATGATTTAGCTTAGGGGAAGAAAAAGAAAAATCTGAAAACCTAAAACTAAGTCAGTTAATCAAACAACCTGTAAATTTGAAACACCATTTAGGAAGGAATAAACAGAAAACCTATGAATCCTAAATAATTAATCAAAGAAAATAAACAGTAATTAACAGAAAAAATTTAATACTAACCTAGGTGATTTGTTTTAATGCACAAGTAATTAAAGGAGACAAAGGAGAGGGGTACCAGTCGACTATAACAGCTTGGCCGGATTTCGGTGGCTTCGCCGGAGTTTAGCCGGACTCCGGTGAGGTTCGAATTGAATCAAACCCAGCGAGGTTCTCTGAATCGGCAGGGACGAGTTTTTAGGGTTTGAGCTTTTTAGATCTGAAATTACTCTTTTTTGGTGGGATTTTTTGTAAAAGTAATGGTAAGACGGGGTTTAGGGGAAAGAGAGGATTGTCTAGTGAAGTTTTGGTGTTATTTGGTTAGCTCCACCGTCGGTAGGCGATTTTCGGCCGGCGGAGCAGGGTTGTAGACGGTGGGGTCCAGTGAAGAGAAGAGAGAGAGACGGGAGGTGGGGGAGGGGGTTAGACTTTGGAAAATGAGGGTGGGGGGTGGGGGGGCGTTTGGACAGATTTATATTAATTAGGTGATTAGTTCCCAGCCATTGGATCTTGGGAGATCAACAACTGGGATTAAATTTGGTCTAAACGGGGTCATTTTGGTGAGGGACCATGACCGGGTTGGGCTGGGTATTGAGTGTTTAAGGAAAGAGGTTTTGGGCCTGGGTAGGCTTAGCCCAGATCTGGTTTTAAGCTTAATTTACTAATTTACGCTAATTAATTAACTCTAATTAAATTAAAACTTAACAAAATGTGGTAATTAATTCTAACTTAGTCTATGTCTAATTAATTGATAAATTAACTAGGAGTAAAACCATTTAGTCTAATACTCCTAGCAAATTTCGTATTTTTCTTATGAAAAAGGATTAAGTTATGCAATTAACCATTAAAACCCTATAATTATTTAAAAGATAAATTTTTGTAATTTTCTAATAAAAGATTGAGGTTATGCAACCTTGAATTATTTATAAATATTAAAAGGTAAATTATGGTCATACAATGCAAAATTAATTCACAAATGGCATTGCAATTCAATAAAATTTATAAAACTAATTGATTTATTAAATTTTGTAGGAATATATGGTAGGTAAAAAATCACATGCTCACAATTAATAATTTACTTTATGCCGAATTAAAATTTAGGCTCTTAAAGATTTTTTTGGACAAAGTTTTTTTTTCTTTATTGAGTTAGTTAAATAGGATTGACATTCATTATTTTTAAAATCTTGCATTTAACTTTTATTATATAATTCAAATACTATTTTTAAAATAATATTTATGTAGCTTTTATAAGTTTAATCAACGTACACAAGGGACACGTGCAACCCGCGTATTGAGAGACTAGTCTTATTAAAAACACGAAGGCCCTTAGCGAAATATCGTTCGTCTTTTTTGTCCCTTTAAAATGGAGTTCACGTTTAAACAATATAGTCATTTTAATTATTTTCCTTTGTTTAGGGATGTTCATTTAATTTTTACTATAATACTTAGAACTCTCAAATCAATTAAATTTTAGTTATTAAATGTTTTCTTATTTAATTTGAATATATAAAAGTTCCTAATATTTCGGAAGTTAATTTACCCAAGATTTTCTATCGTTAAAATTTCTGATCCCAGACTATCCAACTTAGTGTAGAATACTTTTACCAATAAAATCTATCAAATAATATTTGAGATTTATTATTAGCTAGGAATTTGAGGTAGCAACTATGATAAGGCACATAAAAAATCAAAAAACTTAATAGTCATAAAATAACTTGAGCTGGCAGAAGGTTTTTGTATGTATTTTCTTGTTTAATTCTTTCTACTTTTTATTTTGATAATAATAATTATTATTATATTTGAAAATGACACTGATTAATAATTAGAATAAATTACTAACCGAATATTTAGGAGTACAAAAAAAAAAGAGAGAGAAAAAGGAAGTAAAGTGGTTGAGAAAGTGAATATCACTTATGATTCTACAAAAACAAATATTCAAAAGTCAAATATTAGATATTAACTAAAGAAAATATCATATCAAATTTTTTACTGCTTGAAAATATAATTCTTATAGGATAAAATAATAATTACAGTTAAATATTTAAAACTACGAATAAGGTAATATGAAGAATTTTAATCAAGAAAATGCAGACTATTTTCTTTAATGTTGAAAATAGATAATTAAGTCTTTAAATTAACTAATTATCAAAAGAACCCAATTTATTTAGTTTTCAAATTCATTGTATAAGTGAAATTATTTTTAAACTGACAAAACTCATAAGATACATAAATTTGTTTTGATAAGAAGAGCATTAAAATTAAAAGAAATTAAAAATAGAGAAAATGTGTTATAGTATAGCATTGAGAATCAAATTGGTAAAACTGCATCGTTGAAGTAACATGGATGAAAAATAGAAGACAAAATATATTCTAAAGTATTATTATTATTATTAATAACTCTCAGTATATTTTATAAAATATAATCCAATAGTAGTTACTTTGAGATTTTATCAAAATAAAGTAAAATTATGAGCTATAACACTAACTTCTTCATTCGTAAGAAGACAGGGTAATTCAGTTTTTACTTTGTTTTCTTTGATATATTTTTGTTGATACAAAATTATTTTGTGCCGTTTACATATTTTCGTATTAGATAACAGAAATTACAATAATTTTGTAAGATATTCGAATAGAAGTTCTTAGAAATTACAATAAGGTATCTGAGCACTTGCACACATGATTTTTTTTGTTTGTGGAGAGCTAAATGAGATCAATATTCTTTATTTTCAGGAATTTATACTTTTTTATTAAAATTTTATTTTATAAGTCAAGCATATAATTCAATCAAATTTATATAATTTTTAGAATAGTGTATTCATTGTTATAAGAGACACGCGCAAAGCGCGTATACTAAGACTAGTATTATATTAAAAGGTGGATAATATGCATTGTGGTTAATCCGAGTGACAAGCTTAAATGAAATTACTTGGAAATTTTAAGACAACATTAATAATTAGAAATTATAAATGGAAATATAATTAATGAAAGTAGTTGAATAAATCTTATACATAATTGATACGCCCAACTATGCCTTGTAAAAAGGACTAAGCGGTCGTTGCAAATATAATTCGGTCTATAAGTCCGGAGTCGAATCCCACAGAGAACTAAGGTTTCGCTATAATTGTTCAATATTGATAAGAAACGCAAGTCCAAACAATTTCCAAATTATTGAGATTATAATATTTATTTCTAACTAATTAACTAACAACTATTATAAAGAAGTAAAATTATCAACTAACAAGGATGACATTTGGGAGATAACTGAGGAGGTCTAGAGTTATGATTTCCCCAAATGTTAGAATCCTTCCTGCTATGTTCACTACAATTTCGCCTATGTATTCTCTAATGATCTTGAGCACTTTAGGTGCCGTAATTCTCTCTCGAGCAACTACAATAATTTACTAGACATATTCTCTCGAACTACGCTAGTTAGCTTTATCTAACCGCTCATTATGACCATATTAAGGCTTTGTTATTTCTAAACCTATCTTTAAACCCGTTGTATTGATTTCTCACATACGTTAGGAGTAACGTTGTTCAACAACCACCTAAATATGTATCATTTCTCAAGCAACACATAATTCAATCGATGGCTTCAAAAACAACAATAAGCACGTAGTTGAACAAGTAGAGAAATCCAACAACTCAATTATATAAAAACATAACAAGAATTTATCCTACAAAAGGTTCAATTAAAACCCTAGACGGATTGTTTAGCTACTCATGCTAAAATATAAAGAAAGCATAGAATTTCATCATCCCCAAAATAATGACAAAAGATGGAGGATAGAAAAACGATAATTGTATCCGTGTCTTCTCGCACTTGTTCTCCTCCTCAAAGTTGATCTAAAATAAGTTTAAAACCTAGATATCTCTTCTTTTGGGCGAGCTGGACCTTTTATAGGTTAAGTGGAATTGTCCCCAAGCTTCCAATTTTACCCCTGAAATAACGCGTGCGGAACTGGACTAGTGCGTCCGCGCTACTGGGCGCGCTAAAGGCAATGTGTTCTGTTTCTGACTGATGGGATAGCGTGGTCGCGCTAGTGGCCGCGCTAGTGGCCTTCTAATCTGCCTATTGCACCTGGACTAGAGCGGCCGCGCTAATGGTGTATCATTCTGCCTTCGCATTTCTTCTTCCTTCTTTCACACGCTCTTAACTCCAAGGGGTCTTTCTCGTTTTAATTTAGCTCCAAACACCATCCTAGGTTCTCATAAGCACAACTTGCTCCTGCGAAACATAAAATCAACAATTAGAGCCATTTTAACATCATTTACCCTTCCTAGGACAGTGAAACATAATGAAGTTGGAGTATAAATAGACGCTAAACTACATGAATCTAGCCTATTATCAACACCACACACTTAAATCATTGTTATTCCTCGAGCAATCCACCCGATTCTACAAAGGTCATTTCACTAAGAATTTCCCTAACGTGTCACACCACGAACATGTCACAAGAGTTGTGCCTAGTAGTGTAACATCTAATCCTCAAGAGTCGACTCTCACGTGCCATGCAATGTTCATACTTCCTCAATTTACTCTATACAGAGATCAAGACTTACCTTTCCGTTATGAATCAAGTGCCCTCACATCACACAAGAGAGTAGTTCCACGAGTATAACAATAAGAACACATAGGAACTCAAATAGACAGAATTCACTCACTCTCAGAAAGAACATTCATATGCCACAAAGATGCACCATAGGCTTGCCTGTAGTGTACTACTCTACTAATCGAACCCATTCAGTCTAAGATCAATTAGGACGTCATTTGGCTGTAATGTAGACTAAGGGACGGGTAGGATATATTTAGATATAGTGACTGACCTCCCTAAACACTTTTAATACAATTATTTTCGCTCTCAGACCATACTTATGTCAGGCCATACATTCCACCACTTCTCTTTATACTACTCCAAACTCCTTTCGGTGCAATTGTATCACATAACTACTTATCAAGGACTACATTTATTTATTGTCTCTCTTTTATTTTTATTTTTTTCAAGTGGCGCTTATTCTTTCATATTTTTCTTCAAAAACTCTGCACATTTCTTTCTATTTATTTGATTCCACTCAAAAACCAAACCACCACCCCACACTTTGACTTTTACATATTCTATAACAATTCAAGTGCTCATGGGAGGTAAAGGGTTCAAACAAATGGGCCATTCAAATAATTGGGTAAGGTTTGTAATGTGGGTGCCAAAAGAACAGGCTTATAGGCTCAACAGGGTAACTACGATTTATTGCATTTAGGTGGGTTTACTTTATAACTCTGGCTTATAAAAAAATGCCTATATCACTTTTAAGACTTACTAGAGCTAGAATACAATGCAATACCTTCACACACATATGGCACATGACTCGCTCCAGATTGGTTCATCAAGACACTCTCACTGAGTTTTCAAGCCAGTTACAAACATACAATTTAAGGCACTCTGCAAGGAGCAACAACTGAGCCTAAGCGTCACACTCTAGTGTCTATTGTGTTCAAGTGTAACCACGCTAAGGGATTCTTTTCCTCTTTCAGCTCATCACCCATAAGTAGCCCTAACAACTAAAAACAAAACAAAATAAACAAAAAAACTACCTACACCCCGTTCAAGCAAAATCCTTGGAAAAGAGCCACGGCACAAAGAAAAACCAAGGGGGAATTGTTACACTACCTAGCAAAAGAAAATGTTTTTGTTTTTGTTCTTGTGACTTAAATCCCTCAAAAAAATTGTCTAATAGATCCATCGTCGGGAAAAGTCTAATCTTTTCTATTTTTGTAAAAAGGAATTATTCAATTAAACTAACACAACTAAATTATCATGGAAAGTCACCTAGATTAACACAACTAAATTAGCATGGAAAGTCACACAGACGATCTCCTCACCCCACACTTAAAATTGTGCATTGTCCCCAATGCACACCATAACTATAAGAGGGTAAAAGAAACTCCCTGGTAGGCGAAAGGCCGAAGCACTAGCATCTCATGGGGTACTCAGACTTCTCCCAGGCCTGGTCTTTCGTGCGGGTACCTCACACTTAGTTCCAACCATCTGGTTTGCTATAGCATCCTTCCAATGGATTTGCATTCCATGCTCCTAAAAAAATCAAAAATCGACATTACAAGAATAATACAATAATAAAAATAATAATAAAATAAATAAAATAAACTAAATTAAAAAGAAAAAAATAAAGCTGAGTTGCTCCCAACAAGCGCTTGATTTAGCATCGCGACACGACGTGAATCACTTTTTGCCTCCACCTCGAGCTTATGAATTGAACCCCAAGTTTTGATTCAAGCTTATGATTATGGTCATGGGGCGGTGGAACGAATCTAACTGGCCCAAGGAAATAATGTAGTATTCTGCACTCCTTGGCCTTTGTATGAGGTATGTAATCCTGACTTTCTGGCAAGAAGAATTCCAGAATATATGCACCTTGTTCCTCATTCCTTGACTCCTCAATTGGTTCGGATGACTCTATTTCCATATCATCATCCAAACATAATGTGAAAAAATACTTGGAGTATGGACCAATACGCTCAAACACATGAACTTTAGGACTTTCAACATCCTCAACATCAATGATACTAGAGTCAACAAAATTATATCCTCAAAGTCCTTGGCTGGCTCTAGTCTCACTTCTTCAACATCGACGTCTTCAAATTGTAGTTGGCTAGGTTGTTGATGTTATACTCTGACCTCCCCAATTAACACCTCAAATTCATGTTCTTCTTGGCTACTATCCTCAATATTGGCTTGTTGAACATTAAAAGCTCCAACCACTTGACTCAATTGAGCCTCCAACTTGCGAATAGTTGCCTCTTGCCTTTCTAGCTGCAATTGTTTCTCATTATTTTGCTCCATAAGACACTTTAACATATCATTGATCTTCTTCAGGTCTGCATCCCCAGGTTCTTTGTTCCTATTAACTTCACAATAAAAGGTAGAACCATCATAGTAAGGGGTTGAGAGAAGATAAGAAATATAAGCACAACTATAAAAGTGACCATTTTGACCACCACACATATCACACACATTCCACACATAAGATTGAGTTGGTGCACATAACTCTCTCTCGGGAATATTTTGATAATTTTATCCTGGGTGGTTTCCTCCACAATATCCATAGCGGGGATCAAAAGTAGAATTACCAACATCCATATTCTCATTCCATGATGCCATGTTTTCCAAATTAACAAATAAAACTAAAATAAAGAAAATAAAAATTAAATACTGAAAAAAAAAAATTCAAACTTGAAACCTAGCAATATGTACACCTACAACTACACCATTAGTTCCCCAGCAACGACGCCAAAATTTGATCACGCCCAACTATGCCTTGTAAAAAGGACTAAGCGGTCGTTGCAAATATAATCCGGTCTATAGGTCCGGAGTCGAATCCCACAGAGAACTAAGGTTTCGCTATAATTGTTCAATATTGATAAGAAACGCAAGTCCAAACAATTTTCAAATTATTGAGATTATAATATTTATTTCTAACTAATTAACTAACAACTATTATAAAGAAATAAAATTATCAACTAACAAGGATGAAATTTGGGAGAGAACTAAGGAGGTCTAGAGTTATGATTTTCCCAAATGTTAGAATCCTTCCTACTATGTTCACTACAATTTCGCCTATGTATTCTCTACTGATCTTGAGCACTTTAGGTACCGTAATTCTCTCTCGAGCAACTACAACAATTTACTATACATATTCTCTCGAACTATGCTAGTTGGCTTTATCTAACCGCTCATTATGACCACGTCAAGACTTTGTTATTTCTAAACCTACCTTTAAACCCGCTATATATATTTCTCACATACGTTAGGAGTGACGTTGTTCAACAACCACCTAAATATGTATCCTTTCTCAAGCAACACATAATAAATAGGCACAGTCAATCGATGACCATTCAATCAACAACAATAAACACGTAGTGAACAAGTAGAGAAACCCAACGACTCAATTATATAAAAATATAACAATAATTTATCCTACAAAAGGTTCCATTAAAACCCTATACGGATTGTTTAGCTACTCATGCTAAAATATAAAGAAAGCATAGAATAATTCATCATCCCAAAATAATGACAAAAGATGGAGGATAGAAAAATGATAATTGTAGCTGGGTCTTCTCACACTTGTTCTCCTCCTCAAAGTTGATCTAAAATAAGTTTAAAACCTAGATATCTCTTATTTTGGGCGAGCTGGACCTTTTATAGGTTATGCGGAATTGTCCCCAAGATTCCAATTTTACCCCTGAAATAACGCGTGCAGAACTGGACTAGCGCACCCGCGCTAAAGGCAATGTGTTATGTTTCTGACTGCTGGGCTAGCGCGGTCGCGCTATGGCCACGCTAATGGCCTTCCAATCTGTCTATTACACCTAGACTAGCGCAGTCGCGCTAATGGCTATCATTCTGCCTTCGCATTTCTTCTTCCTTCTTTCACACGCTCTTAACTCCAAGGGGTCTTTCTCGCTTTAATTTAGCTCCAAACACCATCCTAGGTTCTCATAAGCTCAACTTGCTCCTGCGAAACATAAAATCCACAATTAGAGCCATTTTAACATCATTTACCCTTCCTAGGATAATGAAGCATAATAAAGTTGGGGTATAAATAGATGCTAAACTACATGAATCTAGCCAATTATCAATAATCTAAATATATCTTAGACAAATTTAATCTATATGTCAATATTTGTTGTAGGCATGCAAAATTTATTGGATTTAAAATCCAATAAAATAAGTTGGACTATCTTTTTCATTCAAAGTATATTAGTCAAATAAATATTATGGGCTAATATAATTGAATTAATTATATAAGTCCAATATAGATGGATTAAATAAAGAAGACTTAATACATTGGGCTAGCCCATTTAATCGGGCTACAAGCGATGAGCCCACTTCATTAGGCCCACAATGACATATTCCTAGAGGCCCAGTGCCACATGTCAAATGATGTGGCACGGCAAGTCAAGCGGAATAGCCAATAGGATCATGCCACGTGTCAAAATGACAAGGCATGCCAAGTCACATTAACATGCTAATGAAATTGCGCCACGTGTGCAAGTGATATTTTCTGGCCAATCAAATGCAGCCTTGTCGCACTTCAATTTGATTGGTCAGAAAGAAATTATTTTTATCATAACTCTTCCATCCCACAACTATAAACAAGAGTCTTCATAACCGAGAAAAGACACCAGAAGTTATAACAAAAAGCAAGAACGAGCTCGTAGATCAAACGTTGCAAATTCCTCCATAAGTTTCAAGCTTCAAGCAATCAAGTTCAAGTTCAACAAATCAAGTTCAAGCTCAAGAACAAAGAACAAATAAAGATTCAAGGAGTGCGAGTTCAAATCAAAGTTCGTACCAGCTGAATTCAAGATCATCGTTCGTGACAACAAATATAGGTTCAATATCAAGCTCAAAGGCCCTTGAATTTATTTACTGTTGGAAAGAAGAATTAGAGGATTCATAGAGATTGTACACTTATATTATTTGAAATCAAATACTAAGATTGTTGCGATATTTTTCGGTCTTGATTTTATTTTCTCGACGTAATTTATTTTCTAATTTTTGTGTGTGTATATATATATACACACACACACAAAAAAAAAAATTATTCTATGCACTAATAGATTTTATTCTATATTAGCTAGAAATATGGAGGTAAAGAATTAATTAAATTGCTATAATAGAAAAAATAAAAATACAGAAAGACGTAAATTAAGATACCCTATGACTATTTATATATTGGGGTAAGTTACAATATAAAATAAAATAAAAACTTAATTAAGATATTAAAAATTTATTGACTTTAAGAATAAAAAAATTTCAAGCAGCAAAATAAGATCTTGTATAAAATATATAAAATTATTCATAAGATGAGAAATAATTAAATAATCAATAAAAATATTTTAATAACAAGAATAATAAAGTCACATTACTATTAACAAATCGGAAAAATAAATATTTTATATGTTAATGATAGTAGAACCATTGTTGTAAGAAATTGAGATAAAATTTTATTTATAAAAAAGAGATATGATGAGAAAAATCACACTTTAGAATATAAGAAAGACTTGAAGTTACTATTGAAATACTTATATAGTTATTTGTATTGTATTAGAATGAGTATGGTAAGAAATAAAGATTAAATTCAGACAAGCTAATGAAAAACTACATGGCAATGTAATAATATTAAGTATTGAATAATATAATAGCAAAACTGAGGAACAAAAAGAGAAAAAAATTCAAAAATTTCATCAAACAAGAAGAAGCATAAAACTTATTCAAATTTGAGATGAGAAAGTTTTGTGCAAGTATAATAAGAAATAGCATGCATGTGGATAAGGCCATATAACTAAAGTCTAATAGATAAAAAAGATCAAAAATATTAAATAATATAAATAAATTAGAGATAATATGAAGATATTTATACTAAGAATTACTTTAGAAAATAAAATAAAATAAGTATACAAACTTAAATATTATTAATAAATTAAAATAATTTGAAATTTTCAAGTAATAGTTTAAAAATAAAATACATATTTTATTTAAAATCAAAAAATTACATATTTGTCTATATTACATTTAAAAATAGTAGTGGATAAAAGTATTAAACAAAATATAAAGCTAATAAAAAATTACATTAAAATGTAATAACATTACATATTAGATAGCATTATAGCAAAAGTAAGAAAAATAATTAAATTAAAAAACTAAATTAAAAAAAAAAAAAAAAACCAATCGAATTTGAGATTAAAAATTTCTTAGTGTTATGATGAGAATGCTTAAAATATGGATATGACCACAAAATTGAAGTCTTGCTAGATAAAAAAATAAAATTTGATTCCAATTAATTATTTGAATATACTAAATAAATATCTCATGTTGGTAATTTTACTAATGAAAATTAAAAGCTAAATTTGTATCTTGAAACTAAAAGAGAAAGAAAATTTAATTGCACTTAATAAAAAAATAATTGTAAAAAATTTAATAGATTTAAAACATTATAAAGGAAAATATGTATTAATTTTTAGACTAATTCAAAGTTATATTTTAAAATAAAAAGTGATATTATTTTTATTATAGGTCAACAAATTTGTGTAAAAGGTTAATTAAAATTTCTTAGTAGGGAAGAGAATGTATAAAGAGGAAAATAGATTTAACCAAAAAAAGAGAGAGGAAAATAGAGATAGTGTGATGATAATTATATTTTAAATTTAGTTAAAATTAATAAATTAAATTATTAAATAACACTCAAAAATTTTGTTGATAGATTTAAATGATATTTTGAGTAAGAAGATAATAGTGTAAAAATAGATTATTTTAAGAATAAATTTTTATTTATTTATTTGTTGATGATTATTAACAGGGTAATAAGTAAGACATTAAGTCACTTTATAAGCTAATAAAATTTCACGTTACGGTATAAAAATTTTAAGTAATAAATAATGCAATAACTATAGAAAAGAACAAAAAAAAACTGTCTAAAAATATAGAAGGATAAAAGTTATTTGAATTTGAGATGAAAAATAAAGTGGTAGTAAGAATTTTTCTAAAATAATGTGATTTAATATGCTCAAACAAGACATATCATAATGTTATATGTTGAGTATTCTTTAATATTGACCATAAAAAAAAATACAAGTGACAAATTCTAGATATTGCGTTATTACAGTATAGAAAAAGAAAACATGTTATCCCCTATGAGATTTGAAAAATAGTTTCATGTCATGCTTCTTAATTAATATCCAATAGTTATTTATAATTTCTATATAGAAGATTTAATTTTAAAATTATTTGCACATAATTCAAATAACCGAAATCAGAATTAGACATAGTTTATTTCCGTGCAACGTGCGGGTACTAATAATACTAATTGAGCTTAAAAACTTAAGAGTTGAAAATGTTGTCAAGCTCATTTTGCTAAAGCTTAAGTTTGATTTTCACCGCCTTTTCCTCCAAATTCTCCCTACCGGCAAGCTTACCTCACACAAAAAGAAACGGAACACTAAATTCTCTCTTTAGTGTCTTCCCAAATTCCAGAACATTTATCAATATTTCCTAGAAACAAACACACGGGTAATGA
Source organism: Nicotiana knightiana (assembly GCA_005239525.1). Classification (NCBI taxonomy): domain Eukaryota; kingdom Viridiplantae; phylum Streptophyta; class Magnoliopsida; order Solanales; family Solanaceae; genus Nicotiana; species Nicotiana knightiana. Next base: position 40,201 of record ML395513.1, on the reverse strand, counting down.
CAGCACAAATGCCTAATGGAAAAATTGCAATCAAATTTGACATCATTCTCCATTTTAGTCCTTAGCACTGCATTCAGGAATTTGTAATCAGTTTCATGAAAACAAGAAATGCTCTTGCTGTCTTGCATATAGAGGTTTGCAAGGTCGCATTGCAAACTCTTGCTTGATGTTCTAATTATTGGAAATGCATCCCTGCACTTCACGGTCCAGACACTTGAGGAATATTCATCACTTGAATCAGTCAACGTTCCTTTCTTTTCATAGAAACTAAAATTGCAGTAACGAAAATAAGTAACTATAAAGCTGCAAACTAGAGGGACAGTGTGTTTGCAGCAAAGCAAAAGCTTTCTACCACCAAAAATGGATACCTGAAGTAGGCAATATCCAGGGAACAATGTGTTTACAGCCGAAAACTTCTGAGGTTTCCTCAGAAGAAATGTGTACAAGGATTTACAAAATACTGGTTGTAATACTGCTCCTATAGTAGATGGATGTTGATCTGCCACATGTCCAGAAACTTGCTTCTGTTCCGATTGGCAACAATTGAATAATATACATCTGCAGGCTGCAGCACAAGTAGCTAAGCTACTCTATGAGGAGTGTCAAGTGGTGTCAACCTACACATATGGGGGTGCTGAACTACCACTAAAACCGAACTCTTTAAGCTTCCTTTCTTGGATGAAGTTGGCTGCATAGAATTTGATTTAGTACAGAATACGGATATCAAATATAACCAGCTGAACCAAAATAATAACGACAAATATCAAGAACTATTCTGCCAAGAAATATATATGAAGGAAATTGGCTTGTTGAAACTGGAGAAACTCGAATCAATTTCTAATTGGGAGTCAATTAATAACATTATTACAAAGAAGTTCTGGAGCCTGATGTGGGGTAGGGGAAACTTGAGAACAATTCTAGCCTGCAGGAAAATGAATACTCACCACCCCTATGTGCCATCCATGACTACTAAAGTCTTTAAAAGTAGTTGCATCCATTTCCTGCAGTAACACAACTAAAGATCAGAGATTTGGGTAATCATACAGCTGTATATGTGTAAGTAGATACTACGAGATATACACCTTAATCCAGCTACTAGACAAGCCATATGTCTATGTTGAAGTCTCATTAACTCATGTCCCTAGTTAAGTAAAGTTAAATAGCAAAACACAAGAAGCTATGGAAACTACAAAAAGAAGGCTGCACAAGAGACATTCCAAATAAAAATTTGTACTGAAAATGGAAAGAGGAACTAAGGCAACAGTCATTTATTCTATATGCAGATACTACTTCCTGGCAGGAGTCGGCAGGGGTATGTTCGGGATAAGGATCTGGCAAAGGTTTTGCAAATATGTGGGAGAAGGGGCGAGGAATCAGGAAAGAGAAAGGAGCACTGAGAAATCATTATGTACTGATCAAGTTTCTCATTTATGCTCTTGTTAATATTTGGTATCTCCATCAAACAAGGAGATCATGATCTTCTCATTCCATTTCCGTTTTCCTTGCTGATATCAAACCTCAGACAAAAGATAGACAATATTCATCAAGATCAGTCAACTCTAAGAAGGCAATTAGAATCTGGTATCAAGGGAGACTTACAATGCTATAGATGGGAGGCACCATTCTCTCTCCAATAGACTTTATTACAGGCATAACAGAAAAGCGTGGTGCCAAGTCTTTTGACCTGAAGGTCCACCTGAGATATACAAAAGTTTAATGTATTCTCTCAGGATACAAGTTGAGAAGGAAGCCTTCCTACTAAAATAACCAGAAAATTGGCTCAAATTTTCACTTACCCAATGTAAGAGAGTATAGAGAACTGTGCCCATTCTCGAACCAACAATCGGAGCCAGTAGTTATGTATTGAATTGTCCACATTTATCAGAATCTGGCAATTAAGAAACCTGATTATCACAAGTTTTTAGAGCAGAAAATGACTACTAGAACATTAAAGGTGGGTGTCCATACCGCCAGTTCTGCCACTGCCATCATAAGCATTGCATTTTGAAATTTTCTGTACAATCACAGATAAAAAAAGTTAAAGCTCAATAATTCATGAAACACTGAATCCAGCAATGTAGGGTACCATATGAAACTTAGCGAATATTGCATACTTGAGCATTATGTACTTTGTGTAGATTGCTTCATGCATTGCAGGGATTTCCTCATCTTCTATAAAGGTCAATTGTTCTTGCAGAACTACTAAGTTCTGTGATATGTGGTTGAATATTACATAAAATGAAATGAAATAGCTAAGTGTGAGAAGTACCTGTATTATACACAGTTATAGAACATTAATATCAGGTGTGAACAATAATGAAAAGAACAGAAAAAACAATAATGCAGTAGGCAATGCTGCACACTCTTTCAAGTGGTAACAACCTAGTGGACTCACAGAGAAATAGGGTACAGAAGCTCTGTAGCCGACAAGAGTCAAGTAGAAAATAGATCCGAGAGCAGCTGTCATGCGGCGCTCTTGTATTGAAAGACGCTCACACGTGATGCAGTATCCATAAGAAATGAGCAGGAATGAAACAAATGTTACTGTTTGGAAGAGAACTCCGGTAACATAGACACCAAATGATATCCACAGAGAGCATACGTGATTATAAAAGCATGAATACCTGCAAGACAACATCAAATAGAAAAACGATAAGAAAAAAAAAAGAACATCCAATGAGCAAGTTTAACTTCAGAATGAATATACATACAGCTGTTTTATTCATGAAATAGCTAGAGAATATAAACTAAGGTGTTGAATCTAAAAACTTGTAATATGTTAGGAAATTCTACCATATTGGCCTTAAGAGACTTTAGCAGGCCATGATTAAGTAGTTAAAACGCAGTTCCTAATAGTAGACATCGGATTGAATACTTGTTTCATAAATTTGCATCAAACTGTCAAATTTGGCAAAACGCTACATTTATCCCAAATATTAGAAAAATGGGGAAAAGGCCTTACCAGAAGAGGAAAGATAGGGTAAGTTGCAGAGTTTTGATCAGTGGAACAGAAGCCAACGTCCATTGCAATCTGTTCGTCTGTTCTAGTGCACATAAACAACAAGATCATAGAAACAAATTCCATAGCTCGACACCAAAAGATAAATAAAACTGATAAATTTTTCAGAAAAAAAAAAAAAAAAAAACTGAAAAATTTTTAAAAAAAAAAAAAAAAAAACTGCCAAACGCATAACTCAGAGAAATTGATTAACTTTAAACCTCGACAAATCATATAGGCAACAAATCCTTTCGAGGAGCTTAATCATTTATTAAGAACGAACAAATTCATGACTGCCGAAATATTGTACTCACCGAATATTGTAACAGAAAAAATTAAACTACCACAACACAAGCATAAGAAACTAATTGGAAAGAAAGAAGAGAAATAAAAAAGGAAATTGACCTGAAAATGGCGGTTTTTGCAAGTATTGAAAGTCCAGGAACAGACGGAGACGAACCAAATTAACGTCAAAATGAAATACAGAGGAGGAAGCGTCCGGTACTCTTCGTCTATTTTGCTGGAATCATGTGTATTTTCCATAATTCCCCTACTTCCTATGCTTATTTTCATTCTCAACGCCAGGCCATTTCCCTTTCTATTTATACGCACGCACCACGCACGTTCTCCTTTTTTGCTTTTCCTCCTTTTCCCTTTACTTTTTTTTTGTTTTTCTTCTTCCTATATTTTCTCTTTTACCTCTTTTTGCCTTTTTGGTTTCGACTTTCAACTACTACCGCTCTGTCTCAAGGGTGTCAAACGGGCGGATGTGAAACAAATAATTTATATTTGAATCCGATCTATATTTGAAATAGATAAAAATTAGATTATTTGGTGAATTTATATTATTCATGACTTTTTGAATATGATCAATTATGAGAGAATTCTTAGTCTCCCAAACTTGAAGAATCTCCAATTTGAGGTTTTACAAATGTAAAAGTTAAACACATTAGTTATCTATTGGTTATCCATTTGGTTAACCATTTTTTTTCTAAGTGGATAATATGATTTTTATCGATATTCGACCCGTTTTTAAAAAGTTCATTATTCAACTCATTATTTAATAGATTATATGAGTGGATAACTGTTCTCTTTTAACCATGTTACCACCTCTAGTCTACTGCTACTATTACTATTTTACGGTTCCATTTTAAGTGATTTTCTTTATTCTTTTCACACATATTAAGGAATTTACCTTTTAACATTAATTAACAATAAAATTGACCATATTAACCTTAATTCGCTCACTGAAAATATAACAAACTACTTTTATACTCTTTGCTCCAAAGGTAATTTTGGAAAGAAGAAGTTAATTCTTCTTAATATCTGGAAAAAAATAAATATTGTGGACCAAAAAAAAAATCAATTTTTTTTTTAAAAGTGGATCGGAGGGAGTATTTTTATTAACTTTTTCCTATTCCACTCTTATAGTCCCTCCTTCAACATGAATAAATTGTTGTATATGTAAGGAAAGAGTGGTTTTTTTTATTATTTATTAATACGCACATACTATATTCTCGTAATGATGAAAAAAATTGATCATTTGGATGTTAAATATAGGATTTCGGTATATAAATCAGTCTTGTAATTGGTTTACTATTGATTCATTTTTTTTATTTCTTAAACCGTATAATCTAGTGTTCAATATGGATATAAGTGATTTAAAAGGTATTTGATATAATCAAGAATATTGATTTTATATTTACAAAATAAAAATTATAATTTACATGCCCATGTCTTTTCAAAATATTATCGAACGTGATTAACAATCAAAGTGCATTTACTTAACACTGGAAATGAACATATATAAAACCATTTAACAAGTCACTTAATCTTTACTTAATTGGATGTGATATATAGGTATCAATAATTTAATATCAAGTTATAGTTACTTAACTTGGGGTTCAAGGACTAATGCACATGTCCAATTGATCAAAGAGAAGTTAAGAATGTAAGATTCCGTAGAAACAACTAAAGCTGAAGTTGAGTATTATCGCTCTTATAGAGTATTAGAGTTGGTATTCATGAGTATTAATTGGGGCTTTTGCATCCGTACCTATTTTTTGTGCCACGTTTTAAACTCGCTTTATAAAAAAAATTACATCCGTACCCGTTTTTGCGCATAACTTTAGCATGCGGGGCTGAAGTAGCAAAGACAATCACGCAAAACTTCAGCATTCTAGTAGACGGGCTTGAAGTAGCTTGCGAACTCTTTAGCTCTAGTAAATGGGGAACTTCAGCTCTAGAGCTGAAGTTTTTGTCTTTGTAAGTGGGGAAGAACTTTAGCTCTAGAGCTGAAGTTTTTGTCTTTATAAATGGGGAACATCAGCAGACGGGGCTGAAGTTCCCCAGTTATAAAGACAAAAACTTCAGCATACGGACTGAAGTCTGGGGAACTTCAGCTTTAGAGCTGAAGTTTTGTCCTTTGTAAATGGGGAACTTCAGCATACGGGGCTGAAGTTTCCAAGTTATAATGACAACAACTTTAGCATACAGAGCTGAAGTTTCCCCGTTTTGTCTTTTGTAGAGAGAGGACCTCTCTTTAGAGCAAGTTGTTAAACCAAATGGTGAACTTTCAGCAGACTCTGAGTTAGATGCAAATAGAAGTAGCATGCAAATTGATACTAAAACTACGAGTGTGATTAACTTGTCTTCTGTGACTAATTCAAACCATCTAGATCCCTTGCCATTGCTTACCTTAGGATTAAATGAAAGCAACTACAATCATACTGCTCATAACAAGTCTTCGACAGGAGATTTGGCTCAAGTTCTCCCAAATAATGAACACCATTCGTTGGTTCAAACGGATATTACTGTCTCAAGTAATGGGAGTCCAGTCAAAAAGAAGATGAGATGTATGATGCCACCGAAAATTATAACTTCAATCTCTCAGATGGAAAAGTTACTAGTTAGGCATCGTGCTCGTTCACGTGCTATGGTATATTTTTTCTTCTCTTAATCAAAACTGTTGTCTCCCAATACTGTAAATGGAATGAGTTTCACTAGTTTCTTTAAATTTGATTGCAGAGACCTAGGTGGTCTTTATAATTTAGAGCTGAAGTTTGTAACGGGGAAACTTTATCTTTGTAACTGGGGAACTTTAGCCCCGTATGCTAAAGTTGTCTTTATAACTGACAAACTTCAGCTTAACTGGTGAACTTCAGCTCAGCGAGGGAAAGGGGAGCTGAAGTTATTTAAAAAGTGGGTACAAGTTAAAAGTTTTTAAAAAAGCGGGTATAGGTTAAATGGGGGTGACCAAATAGGGTGCCCGCACAATTTTTATGTATTAATTACATGTTTTACTAGTATTACAATGTAATATAAGATGCAGAGGCGGAGTCATGATTTGAAATATATGGGTTCGGAATTCCAGATCTCTTAAAGTTAGTAAATTGTAAGTTATTAATTTGTACATATTAATGAATTTCTTAAAAGAATATATGATTTGAACCACAATTACTAGATTCGGGATATTCTACACTCCCTCCGCCCCTGATAAGACGTGATATAATACTGGTAGTTAATATGGCCTTATGAAAAGTAGTGAATTGTTACGCGGGATTTATATCTGAGTATTAGAGGTTGACTTATTCAAGTCATAGTTCAATATGGCGTGTTAATTAACCATTGCTCATTGATGATCTCTTCTAATTAATCTTGACAAATTCCTTTTGGCCCCAATAGTACGACATTACAAATGTTATTTTAATTATATACATTTTTTATAAGAAATTTGTAAAGAGTAACACAGTATACATGAGATCTGGAAATAAAATAAAGAAGATTTTTGTAGGAACATTTTGTTACATTCAAATTTTAAGTGAATATAAGAAATCAATTTTTTTATTAATAAAAAAAAAATACCTTCGTTTTGAAAAGTATAACTCTTGAATGCTAGGGTTAGGACGTATGAATAACTTTATTTGGATGCTTGAGCACATTAAAATGCAGTAACATTAATCAAATTGAGCGCACTGGTTCTACGCTAACTTGACAGTTTTATCAATTTTATGACTTATACTTTGCATTATACTTCTCCAAATCCATATTAACTCTCTTTATACACCTTTAAAAAGGCATTTAATAGCTTTAGTATTTGTCTAAATTTATTCTTTAACTCTTTTTAAATGTCACTTAATGTACATTCTACTAACTGAAATAACAAAGATAAATTAACTGGAAATGAATTAATAAACGATTTTTAATATTTCTAAAAATCAAATATTTTAAAGTAAATGCTCCTTATTTAATTATAATGTTTGTAATGTAATATCTTTGTTTAATGTTGGTAAAAAAATGCAAAACCCATGAGCTACATAATAAGTTAGAGAAAATGGGTGGAATAAAGTTGTTGAAAGTGCATAATGATGTTGTGATGCAACAAAACCATTTCTCCCCATGTAGACGTGCTTAGCTGCAAAAACTTCGTGCTATTATCTAACTAAACCATTCAAATAGAATATGTGACACGAATTCATAAGACCCAACAAAATAAAATATTGATCAACCACTATAACCATGTCTAATCTTTTCCTATATTTAAACATCTACACTTATTTAAAGCTTATTAAAATTAAAACTAAAGTCTCTTTGGGATGACCCAGTTGGTTTGGAGAGCAGTTATCCATACAGATGACCTGGTATTGACCCCCCCTCAATGCTTTCTAGGTCGAGCATGTCGCACAGGGTTTGCCTAGTGCGATTTACATTTTCCGTGTGGTTTGCAGGTATACACAGTGAGGAGTTTATTCAGTGCGCACCTGTAGCGGCTGCGAATTTTCCTGAGTTCCAAAAAAAAATTAAAATCAAAATCTTGTCATATGATTTTTGAAAAAATGAACAATATGGCCAGAGAATTTAGGGTATATGGATAAGGAGGAAGATATCAATTTGATGAACAACTTTGCAAATTTTTGGGCAAATAAAGGGGCGACTGATGGCTAACCTTTGATATCTTTCAAAGCAAAGCTATCAAATATAATTTAAGGTTTTACTTACGTATTTGCGCATAATTATCTCAACTATATTAGTTGAACAAACTCACTTGCAAAATTCAGTTTCTTTCATCCCACTCCATTAACACATGCCCATTTCTCAGGTAAATGAAAACCAGAATTAATATTAATAATAAATAAAAAAGAAACTTCCACTGCCTTTAACTAAAATAATGCTGCATGATATTGGTCCTATAATAAGAAAAAGGATGTCAAATTCATGCATTCACTTGATTATTCTCCGTCGAAAGTCGAAACTAATAAAACCGATAGGTTTTCTTTCTATTATATTCAAACTTTTTTCTTTTAAATAAAAGTAATTCTCGCCCAAATAAATTATTAGCTTAAATTTCAGTAACTCTAATGCCTTTTTGGGATCAGAAAACAGTAGTACTACTTTTTCACCTTGAGTTGTTGACAGTGTACCGGCGGAGCAAATGAAGAAGAAGAAGAATGACAAACAGATCGATGCATCCAATACAAAGGGCATTACATAGTCTAACTCTTCAAAGATGTTATTACACTTTAGTCCTTATGATTACACATACACTCTAGAAAGTTTTGGGGATATTTATGTGATTAGCCATTCCACTAAGTTGGTTAGACAAAGTTAGGAGGTTAGTCATTGATGTATATATATATATACACTGTACTGATGTATAGAGATTAAGAAATGAAGAAATAGTAAATTCCAAAATGCATTTTGTTCACTTCAAATTCTCGAATCCAAACATGGTATCAGAACACAGGTGCTCGATTTTCTTATCTTCTATAGTTTTTCTACAATTTTTTTGTGAATTACGTTCACAATTCAGTCGAATCAGCTTGATCGATCTTTAATTTTATTTTCGTTCCATACAATTCAGTCTTTGATCCATTGCAATTGATCTTCTGGTTTTAAGTTGTTGATAACAATGGCGGAAGAGAATCCTTTTGGTGTGAATCAAATTGTTGTTGAGAGCTCACATCCTCTCTACTTGAGTCCTTCAGATAGTCCTGGAACAAATTTGGTATTCACATTATTTGATGGAACTGGGTATGCGGATTGGCGCAAGTCAATGTTGATTTCTCTATCAGCTAAAAACAAATTAGATTGATAAATGGAAGAATTCTCAAACCTAGAGATGATTCCCTATATTTCGAGCTTTGGACTCGTTGTAATGATATGGTGATGACTTGGTTATTGAACTCCTTGACAAAAGGAATTAGGTCAAGTGTTCTTCATTCCAATTCTGCAAGGGACCTTTGGAAACAACTTGAAGATAGGTATGGGCAATATGATGTAGCTCAATTGTTTGGCCTACAAAAGAAATTATTAGAAACTGTACAGGGATCTAACGACATAGAAACCTATTTCAATAATATAAAAGCAATCTGGATGAGTTGAATGCATTAGATGCAAAAGTTTCATGTACTTGTGTTGAATGCATATGTGAAGCAAAACATAAGAATAAGGCAATTGAGGAGAGACAGAAATTAGTTCAATTCATTATGGGACTGAATGAAACATACACTGCTTGTAGAGGAAATATAATGATGATGAATCCTACACCAAATATTGATAAAGCATACTCTTTAATTCTTCAATAAGAAAGACAAAGATCTATTCAACCTATAATAAATTCTCCTATGGATTCGAGTTCATATAATTATTCAACACAGAAATTTGGACAATATTCAGGACAGAATAGAATGAATTTTAACCCAAATACTGGGGGAGGAAACAAAAATAATGTAGCAAAGGGAAGTGACAGGAGAAATATGTTTTGTTCCTATTGTCAAAGAGCTGGACATACCGTAAAAAGATGCTTCAAAATCCATGGTTATCCAAACAACTTTAAGACAAATATGCAAGGGAAACAGGGAAATGCAGTTTCTACAGAAGAAGAATTTGATAATGTTCAGCAGAATAATCAGGGAATTCAACAACATAATTCATCAAGCATTATGGGAATAAATCAGGAAAAATATTCTCAGCTTATGGAAATCCTACAACAGGTCAAAATTGGTCAACAAGCTGCTTCAAGTTCTGAGGTTAATGTGACTGCTAACTGTGCTGGTATAGCTCCTATACTGCCCTCTTTACTTCCTGATAAATCCTTTATGCATTCCTGGATCCTTGACTCTGGTGCTTCTGAGCACATGACTTTTGACAAACCTATCTTGTTTGACATCATAACCCTCACTCAACCTTTAATTGTGAACTTGCCAAATTCTTTCAAAATCAGAGTCACACATGCTGGAAAAGTATCTTTGTTCCCAGACATGGTTCTAGATAGAGTCCTATACGTGCCTTCTTTTAAATTCAACTTACTGTCTGTTCACAAATTCTGCTATCAGTTTGGTTGTGAACTAATCTTTGGTGCCTTTATCTGCTCTATGCATGGCCTTCCCTTGAAGAGGCATTTGGACCTTGGTAAACTCAATACTGGAATCTACATTCTGAGATCAAAACACTATCCTTCTAGACATCTTACTTCTACAAGTAATGTTTTCCATTCAGCTACTGATAACAATGTTGTTGATTCTTCTATTCATTCTATGTCTAATTCTGTTGTTCCTTGTCAAGATGTATGGCACATTAGACTAGGACACATGCCAATTACTAGTATGAAAAACATTGTTAACCTACCATATTTTCATATCAATAAAGCTACAGCTCCCTGTGCAATTTGTCCCTTGGCTAGGCAACATAGGTTGCCTTTTCCCAATAGTCATATTTCTACCACCAAAATATTTGAGCTTATTCATATTGACACTTGGGGTTCATATAAAACAACCACTCATGATGGATTCAAATACTTTCTAACAATTGTAGATGATTTTAGTAGGGGTACATGGACCTATCTTTTGAGCACTAAAGGTAATGCCTTCACTATACTCAAATCTTTTATCTATATGGTAAAAACATAGTTCAACACAAAGATAAAGAAAGTTAGATCTGACAATGCATTAGAGCTTGGCTCTTGCATTTGTGCAACTGCCTATTTTCTTTCAAAAAGGATTATTCACCAAACAAGTTGTGTAGCAACACCCCAACAAAATGGAATAGTAGAGCGCAAACATAGACATCTATTGGAAGTATGTCAAGATTTTCTATTCCAATCTCATTTGCCTATCAGTTATTGGGGGGAATGCCTACTTACATCCACCTTCCTAATCAACAGATACCCTACAAAAATATTAAACTACAAAACACCCTTTGAAATCATTTTTCAAAAACCACCAGACTATTCTTTCCTTGGATGTTTTGGTTGTCTCTGCTATGCTTCTACTCTCTCTCAAAATAGGGGCAAATTGGACCCAAGGGTTGTAGCTTGTGCATTTATTGGATATCATTTTGGTAAAAAGGGATACAAACTTTTGAATCTATCAACTACACATTTTTGTTTCTAGGGATGTGATTGTCACGCCCCAAAACTGAGGGACGAGACCGGCGCCCAACCGGATGATCCCGGTCAAGCGGACCTGGATTGCCTTTCCTATCCAACGCATCACCCCGTGTTTATAATATACATTATTCCACATGAATTAGCAATTTAGAGTTTAAGCATGAATCTACTACTTGAGTTCATATTATCCTTTATCATTTTCACATTTGATAATCACAAAACATACAATAATTCCGATTCGGACCACGATTACTAGTAAACACATTTACCGCCCAAAATACATATATATATAACCCACATCATGTCTACGGAGCCTCTAAGAGTACTAAGGGTTTACACAATACTTGCCGGCAACAAGGCCCCAGTTATACCTTAAAAGACATAACATATACAAAAAGATGATGTAGACTACACATGGCCCCGAGAGAAAGTGGGGCTCACCGGATCTGCTGAAGGTACGAAGGGGAAACACCACTATCGGCGGTCTGAGCTACCTGCTGTGGAAACACCTACATCCATATAAAATATGTAGCATCCCCGGCAAAAGGGACGTTAGTACCATTGAATAGTACTAGCATGTATAACCCAAGTTTATTCCCAATGGAATCAACAATACACAATTAGAAGGCAGTTAGGGTAACCACACAAGTACCACACAAGTATACCGAAAACCACAAATGAAGATTTCACAGTTACTTGTTTCAATTTCTCATCTGTTGCGGCGCGCAACCCGATCCCACCGTACATTCTCATCTCACCCTTATTACCTCTCCACCCTTATTACTTCGTGTTGCGGCGCGCAACCCGATCCTACCGTACGTTTCCATTTCATAACAACAATTACCAACAATTATATCACAAGGATCTTTATCATGAAGAACATAAGTTCATATCAACCAATAACTATGTGAAATCAAGGCACAGTGATCCTTACCAATCAGCAATTCATATATGGTGTTGCCACAATCATTTAACTCAATAAAAACCAGCCCATATTACTTTCATTATTTACTACACAATATTTAGCACTTGGATACATTCAACACTTTATTTCATTATCATTTCTTTCGTTTTGCAGCACATCCTCTCATACCGATGTATTCAACATTTAACAAGTTTTACACATGGTAGGATAAGCACGAAGAATCACCCTTCATAATCTCAATTAGCATAGTAATTGACTTAAGAAAATCAGAGAATGAATTCGTACAACTCGACACAGCAGGACAAACAATTCACATATGCTCAAGCAAGAATTTCATACCGTGTACTTAGACACCAACAAGTTAACTCTACAAAGTTTAAAGTTAGCCATATATACCTTGATTTGGGATTTTCCCTTAATTTCTACCACAATTCACCGGACCTTCTAGCACCTTCAATCTAGTTCACAATGTGGCATAATTTAACTTAGAATTAGGAACAATGATCATGTCTTGAACTCACGTGTTCATTCTATCAAACACTAAGTGTTATTTTAGATTAAATGGCCTCTTTTTAGTGAAAGATTACTCAAACCCATTTCCTTTTACTAGATTATGATTAGTTGGTTACATGCATGCAAGGCTCCTATCCTTATCTTCATTAATTCACCTAACTATGTTTCATTTTAACAAAAATCTGGAAATATAAGTTGATGGGGTAGAAGCTTACCTCTTGTAGTGAAGAAAATGGTGTCCTACTTGATCAATTCCAGGTTTGAGTAGTGTTGGAGGAACAAATTGGATGAAGTTGGACTCTCACTCTCTAGAACCCACTCTCTCCTCTCTCTAATTTATCAGAAAATGAGCTTAAAATGAAAGGGAGAGGTGTTTTAATGAACTGGGATCGGGTATGAAATTAGAAATTTAACAGTCCTAAAGCAGAAATGCAGTCAGGAATGCGATCGCATTCCTGCTATGCGGTCCGCATTCCTGTCGCATAATTGGCCCTCAAATGTGCTAAAAAGAAAAGTAGACTGTCCAGGTATGCGACCATTATGCGGTCCGCATACCTGTTATGCGATCGCATAGTGCAACGCATAACTCCCTCCGCAAAAGTCAAGGTGCAAGACTGCGACAACTATGAGGACCGCATTCGAGAAATGCGATCGCATTCTAGGCCGCATAGTTGTCCTCAAAATGGACATCAAACTGTCCAGGTATGCGACCATTATGCGGTCTGCATACCTGATCTGCGATCGCATAGTGCACCGCAGACCTGCGCAATTTTGAAAAATTATATCTTTTAAGTCTTGGGGTACTTTTTACTCAAAAAGGGGTCCGTCTTAAGAATTTCTACAGTTATAACAACACGGGGACCTATTTGGGCATTATTTTTAGCCATGAAATTTTACGGGTCTTTACATTCACCCCCACTTAAAATCGTTCGTCCTCAAATGAGGATCGGGGAATCACTAGAGTAGGAAAAATACAAAATAAGCCCACCCCCAAATTTTTACTAACTCCGATATTTCTGAAAATTTCGCCAGAGTTTCCTTTGTAATTAGGCCTATCTACCTGTCAGAGAGCCCCCGAAACACATGTTTAACCAACTCCACACATTACCAGACTCTATCAACTTGTACATAATTCGGTCATTTCAACAAGTTACATGTAATTCAATTACTTCACAAGCCTTATATAGTTCGGTTAACTCCTCAAATTTGCACATAATTCAGCTATTACAATGAGTTGCACATAATTCAGCTATTACAATANATTCAAACAAGTGGGGATATTTCTCTTTCATTTCATTTTCCGCTTCCCATGTGGCTTCTTCGACTTGTTGACTCCGCCATAATACTTTAACAGAAGCAATCTCTTTGTTCCTCAGTCTACGGACTTGCCTGTCAAGTATAGCAACTGGAACCTCTTCATATGACAATCCTTCATTAATTTCAACCATCTCAACCGTCACAATGGTGGATGGATTCCCAATCACCTTCTTCAACATGGACACATGAAACACTAGGTGTACTAATGACATCTCAGGGGGCAATTCCAGCCTATACGCCACCTGTCCTATCCTTTGAGCAATCCTATATGGCTCGAAATACCTTAGGCTCAATTTCCCTTTCTTCCCAAACCGCATCACTCCCTTCATGGGAGACACCTTCAAGAATACCTAATCATCTACTTGAAACTCCAAACCTCTTCTACAAACGTCCGCATAGGATTTCTGATGACTCTGAGCAGTCTTCATCCTTTCCTGAATGACTTTAACTTTTTCCATATCTTGGTGCACAAGATCCGTCCTAGTAGTTCCGCCTCGCCAACCTCGAACCATCCAATCGGAGACCTACACCTCCTTCCGTACAATGCCTCAAATGGGGCCATCTGAATACTAGCATGGAAACTATTATTATAAGAAAATTCTATAAGCGGCAAGTGATCATCCCAGCTACCCTTGAAATCTAATACACAAGCTTGTAACATATCTTCAAGCGTCTGAATGGTCCGCTCTGCCTTCCCATCAGTCTTTGGATGGAATGTTGTGCTGAGATTTACCTGCGTACCCAAACCTTGCTGAAATTTCTTCCAAAAGTTAGCTGTAAGCTGGGACCCTCGATCCAAGATAATAGATACTGGAGTGCCATGGATTCTGACTATGTCCTTGATATACAACTGAGCGTACTGTTCTGCAGTATCAGTGGACTTGACTGGCAAGAAGTGAGCTGATTTCGTGAGCCGATCCACTATTACCCAAACTGAGTCGAACCTACGTGGAGTGCGAGGTAACCCCACCACAAATTCCATATTGATTATCTCCCATTTTCATATTGGTATTTCCATAAGCTGCATCAACCCACCGGGCCTCTGATGCTCGACCTTCAGTTGCTGACAGTTCGGACACCTAGCCACAAAGTCCGCCATACCTCTCTTCATACCATTCCACCAATAAATCTCTTTGAGATCATGATACATCTTTGTAGAACCTGGGTGTACTGAATACCTGGAATTGTGAGCCTCTGCCATTACCACGTCCGGAACACACAGCCTCCCTTGGCACCGCCAAACACCGTCATCATTGCCGAGTGAAAATGTTGTAGTCTTATGATTCATAATTGCCTCTCTCAACTGTACCAATGCTAGATCTCTGAATTGTTTTTCCTTGATTTCTATTACAAGCGAATATTCTATTCCATTAGCACCACGACATCCCCTTCGTCTGAGGTCAAAAGATAGACCCCAGACTAGCCAACTGATAAACCTCCCGAGCCAAAGGCCCTTGGCCTGCTTATAAATGAGCCAAGATACCCATGGATTTTCGACTAAGAGCGTCGGCTACCACATTCGCCTTCCCTGGATGGTACAAAATATTCATATCATAATCCTTGAACAATTCAAACCACCTCCGCCTTAAGTTCAACTCCTTTTGTTTGAATAATTACTGAAGACTCTTGTGGTATGTGAACACGTCCACATGGATCCCATAAAGATAATGCCGCCAGATTTTTAATGCAAACACAACCGCTGCGAGCTCCAAATCATGCGTTGGATAATTCTTCTCGTGATTCTTGAGTTGCCTAGAAGCATATGCTATTACCTTACCACATTGCATCAATACACACCCCAAACCAACCCTTGAAGCGTCATAATACACCACAAACCCTTCCGAACCTTCCGGCAAGGTCAACACTGGCGCCGTGATCAATCTCAATTTCAATTCCTGAAAACTCTTTTCACAAGCATCGGACCACTGGAACTTAACCGCCTTCTGCGTCAGCTTAGTCAAGGGGGAGGAGAGGGTAGAGAATCCCTCCACGAACCTTCGATAATACCCAGCCAAACCCAAGAAACTGCGAATCTCTGTCGGGGTCGTTGGCCTAGGCCAATCCCTTACCGATGCAATCTTTTGGGGATCAACCTGAATCCCTTCCCTGGAAACAACATGGCCCAACAAGGCGACTGATTCTAGCCAAAATTCACATTTTGAAAACTTTGCATACAACTGGTGCTGATGAAGAGTCTGCAGAACTGCCCTGAGGTGAGTAGCATGATCTTCCTGACTTCGCGAATAAACGAGGATGTCGTCAATGAAGACAATCACAAAGGAGTCAAGAAACGGTATGAAAACCCGATTCATAAAATCTATAAAAGCGGCTGGGGCGTTGGTTAGCCCAAAAGACATTACCAAAAATTCAAAGTGCCCATATCGAGTCTTGAAGGCAGTCATAGGAATATCCTGCTCCCTGATCTTTAACTGGTGATACCCGAACTGCAAATCAATATTTGAGAAGAACCTAGAACCTTGCAATTGATCGAACAAATCATCTATCTGAGGCAATGTGTATTTGTTTTTGATGGTGACCTTGTTTAGCTGCCGATAATCAATACACATCCGAAGCGATCCGTCTTTCATTCTGACAAAAAGAGCCGGTGCGCCCCAAGGCGACACACTTGGCCGTATGAAACCCTTTTCTAATAGATCTTTCAATTGCTCTTTTAACTCTCTCAATTTTGTTGGCGCCATTCGGTAAGGTGGAATAGATATTGGTTGCGTATCTGGAAATACATCAATCCCGAAATCGATCTCTCTATCTGGTGGAATCCCAGGAAGCTCGCTCGGAAATACTTCAAGAAATTCATTCACAACAAGCACAAATTCTGGAGCAGGCACCTCTGAAGTGGTGTCCACAATCCGGACCAAATGGTAGATGCACCATTTCTGTTCATTTTTGAGGCTTTAAGGTAGGAAATAGATCTACCTCTTGGCACAACATTATTCCCCTCCCACTCGATAACTGATTCATTAGGAAACTCAAGCCTCATAATCCTGGTTCGGCAGTCGAGTTTAGCAAATCACGAATAGAGCCAATCCATCCCCATAATTACATCAAAATCTACCATTTCTAACTCAATAAGATCGGTCGAGGTATCCCGACCACGCACAGTGACAACACAATTCCTATAGACTCGTACGACCGTAATGAACTCACCAACCAGAGTCGACACAGAGAACGACTCGTGAAGCTGTTCGGGTTCTATCCCAAAACTTGAAGCAATAAATGGAGTAACATATGACAAGGAAGACCAGGGATCAATAAGAGCATAAACATCATGTGACTGAACAGTCAGAATACCTGTGACAACATCTGGGGAATCCTCCGCACTCTGGCGACCACTCAAAGCATAGAACCGACTGGGTCCCCCTCGACCCCGTGCTCCACCCCTAATTGTACCGCGCCCTGCTGGAGCTGGAGGGCGTGCTGAACATGTAGCGGCTGAAGAGTTGGATGGCTGAGCAGACCCCTACCCGCGCCTTGACTGGGTGCACGGTAGTCTCGCTGGATATTGCCTCTCGCTCCACATCTATAGCATACCGGTATATCCAAGTAACAAGGCTCAAAATGAAACCTCCCACACTTAGGGGATGGGGCCCTCCGCTGATGCTGGAACCTCCCACCGGAAGGACCCGACTGATGGAACCTCTTGTTGTCTGGACCTGGTCCAAAGCGACCTCCCCGCTGATAATTGTGCCCTGATGGCAGCACTGGCTGAGGACTGAGCATAGGACTGGGATGGCCCTGATGACCCTCTCCCAAGGGCTGATCTCCCTCCTCCAACTGAACTCCCAGGGTTGCCCGCTGACCGGGACCTACTACTACTACTCTCCCTCTCCATTATTATCTTTAAATTCCGAGCCTCTGTGGCCTGGGATAATCCCACGATCTTCCCATAATTCATATCCGAATGCAAGGCAGCTGTAGCAGCTTCATTAACAACTAAGGGACCAAGGCCCTGAACAAACCATCGAACTCTGGCCTCCATAGTCGGCATCATGTGGATGGCATATTTGGACAGGCACACGAACTCCATGTGGTACTCCCACACAGTCATGTTGCCCTACTTAAAGACCTCGAACTCCGCAGCACGGGCTGCCATAGTCTCGGCAGGAAAGAAATGATCCATGAAGGCATCAACAAACTCATCCCACTTTGCCGGAGGGCTCCCCTCCCCACGGGAACCCTCCCACATCTCAAACCACGAATACGCTGCTCCCTTTAATTGATAGGAAGCCAACTCAACCTCCTCGGTCTCTGTAGCCTTCATAACCCGAAGAGTCTTGCACATCCTATCAATGAACTCCTGAGGATCAGCCTCTGGGTCGGTGCCTGTGAACTCTGGAGGGGCTAACCGCAGAAACTGGTTGACCCTGGAACCTTAAGAATCCCCTTGCTCGCTGGAGGATGCAGGGGCAGCATGTGATCTTTGGGCCTGGGAGGCCACTAGCTGAGTCAACATCTGAATAGCTCCCCTGAGGTCCCCATCAGAAATACCGGGATCGGAAGCTGGGATAGAAGAAGAATCAGGAACATCAGCGGGAGGGACTGTAGCACCCTCCGCTGGAGAAGGAATAGGAATATCCTGGCCTGGGATGGAAGAGTCAGGCAGATTCAGGGTCGGGGAATCATTCTCACCCGCACCATCAGATAAAGAATTCACGGCCACTCCAGGGGTGGCATTGACCTCTGGGCCGAGTCGGGCACTCTTCTTGGGTTCCATGTACTGAAAATTAGAACAATGCACGGGTTAGATAAAGATGTTTTCACCTTCCACTTCATCGCACGATACAGAGTAACAATGAAAGGGTATTTTCCTAAATGTCCATGCAACCACCTAATTATATATGTGGTCGAAAACACACCGATAAGAAGGGCTCTACTAGACACGGCTTCGAGACATCCTAGGACACTTTAAAAAAAACCTTAGGATCTGATACCAAGTTTGTCACGCCCCAAAATCGAGGGACGAGACCGACGCCCAACTGGATGATCCCGGTCAAGCGGACCTGGATTGCCGTTCCTACCCAACGCATCACCCCGTGTTTATAATATACATTATTCCACATGAATTAGAAATTTAGAGTTTAAGCATGAATCTACTACTTGAGTTCATATTGTCCTTTATCATTTGCATATTTGATAATCAAAAAACATACAATAATTTCGATTCGGACCACAATTACTAGTAAACACATTTACCACCCAAAATAAATTACAACCCACATCATGTCTACGGAGCCTTTAAGAGTACTAAGGGTTTACACAATACTTGCTGATAACAAGGCCCCGGCTATACCTTAAAATACATAACATATACAAAAAGATGATGTAGACTACACATGGCCCCGAGAGGAAGTGGGGCTCACCGGATCTGATGAAGGTACGAAGGGGAAACACTACTATCGGCGGTCTGAGCTACCTGCTGTGGAAACATCTACATCCATATAAAAGATGTAGTGCCCCCGGCAAAAGGGACGTTAGTACCATTGAATAGTACTAGCATGTATGAACCAAGTTTATTCCAAGTGGAATCAACAATACACAATTAGAAAGAAGTTAGGTTAACCACACAAGTACTACACAAGTATACAGAAAACCACAAATGAAGATTTCACAGTTACTTGTTTCAATTTTTCATCTGTTGCGTCGCGCAACCTGATCCCACCATACATTCTCATCTCACCCTTATTACCTCTCCACCCTTATTACTTCGTGTTGCGGCGCGCAACCCGATCCCACCGTACGTTCCTATATCATAACAACAATTACCAATAATTATATCACAAGGATCTTTATCATGAAGAACATAAGTTCATATCAACCAATAACTATGTGAAATCAAGGCACAATGATCCTTACCAATCAGCAATTCATATATGGTGTTTCCACAATCATTTAACTCAATAAAAACCAGCCCATATTTACTTTCATTATTTACTACACAACATTTAGCACTTAGATACATTCAACACTTTATTTCATTATCATTTCTTTCGTTTTGCAGCACTTCCTCTCATACCAATGTATTCAACATTTAACGAGATTTACACATGGTAGGATAAGCACGAAGAATCACCCTTCATAATCTCAATTAACATAATAATTGACTTAAGAAAATCGGAGAATGAATTCGTACAACTCGACACAGCAGGACAAACAATTCACATATGCTCAAGCAAGAATTTCATACCGTGTACTCAGACACCAACAAGGTAACTCTACAAAGTTTAAAGTTAGCCATACATACCTTGATTTGGAATTTTTCCTTAATTTCTACCATAATTCACCGGACCTTCTAGCACCTTCAATCTAGTTCACAATGTGGCATAATTTAACTTAGAATTAGGAACAATGATCATGTCTTGAGCTCACTTGATCATCCTATCAAACACTAAGTGTTCTTTAGATTAAATAGCCTCTTGTTAGTGAAATGTTACTCTAACCCATTTCCTTTTACTAGATTATAATTAGTTGGTTATATGCATGCAAGGCTCCTACCCTTATCTTCATGAATTCACCTAACTATGTTTCATTTTAACAAAAATCTGAAAATTTAGATTGATGGGGTAGAAGATTACCTCTTGTAGTGAAGAAAATGGTGTCCTACTTGATCAATTCCAGGTTTGAGTAGTGTTGGAGGAATAAATTGGATGAAGTTGGACTCCCTCTCTCTAGAATCCACTCTCTCCTCTCTCTAATTTATCATAAAATGAGCTTAAAATGAAAAGGGGATGTGTTTTAATGAACTGGGGGTCGGGTATGAAATTAGAAATTTAGCAGTCCCGAAGCAGAAATGCGGTTAGGAATGTGATCGCATTCCTGCTATGCGGTCCGCATTCCTGTCGCATAATTGGCCCTCAAATGGGCCAAAAAGAAAAGTAGACTTCCCAGGTATGCGACCACTATGCGGTCTGCATACATGTTATGCGATCGCATAGTGCGATGCATAACTCCCTCCGCAAAAGTCAAGGTGCAAGAATGTGACAACTATGCGGCCCGCATTCGTGAAATGCGATCGCATTCTAGGCCGCATAGTTGTCCTCAAAATGGACAACAAATTGTCCAGGTATGCGACCACTATGCGGTCCGCATACCTGATCTGCGATCGCATAGTGGACCGCAGACCTGCGCAATTCTGGACAATTATATCTTTTAATTCCCGGGGTACTTTTTACTCAAAAAGGGTCCGTCTTAAGAATTTCTACAGTTATAACAACACGAGGACCTATTTGGGCATTATTTTTAGCCATGAAATTTTACGGGTCTTTACAGTGGTCTTTCATGAATCTGTCTATCCTTTTGCCTATCTATCTAATTCTGCTACACCTCTCTTTCCCACAAGTCCTTTGCCACATATCCCACACAATGATCATCCTAATAACATCCATGTTTCTCCACCTAGTCCTTCCTCACCTGTTCTTCTTGATTCTACTCCTCCATCACCACAAATTTCTAACACATCTAACCCTCTATCTATTCTTGTACCTGAACATTCTGCTTCCTTACCCATGGAGACTGCCCTTCGAAGATCTCTTAGGGAACATAAAACTCCTTCATACCTATCTGACTATATTTGTGGTGTTGTGCATTTAACTGATGTCTACACTACCTGTTTTCTTTCTCCTGTTACTCCTAATCACTACTCTTTCTCTGCTTTATCTCCTCCTAATCAGCTTCTGCTCAATTCTACTCCACACATTCAAGAACCTAATTCCTTTTCCCAGGCGGCTATGCACCCTGGTTGGCAGGAAGCTATGACCAAAGAAATTGATGCCTTGTTAGCTAATGATACTTGGGATGTAGTTACTCTTCCCCCAGGAAAGAAAGCTCTCCCTTATAAGTGGGTTTACAAAGTGAAGCTTAAATCTGATGGGTCTGTGGAAAGACTAAAGGCTTCGTGGTGATACCCAAAGGGAAGGCATAGACTTTACTGAGACCTTTTCTCCCGTGGTTAAAATGACTACAATAAAGTGTATTTTAGCTATTGCTGTCAAGAAGGACTGGGGTTTGTATCAATTGGATGTCAATAACGCATTTCTACATGGGGATCTCATTGAAGAAGTCTATATGAAATTTCATGCCGGGCTTTCTCCTCTCTCTCCCAATATGGTTTGTCGTCTTAAGAAATACCTATATGGTCTACGCCAAGCATCTCGACAATGGTATGCTCGCCTTACTGCTGCTTTGAATTTCAAGGGGTTTTCTCATTCGCTCAACGATTATTCTCTATTCTACAAGAAGACAGGGGACTCTATTTCTTTGGTTGCTGTTTATGTGGACGACATTCTACTAACTGGGAACAATTTCCAGGAACTACAAGATCTAAAACAAATCTTAGATGCTGAATTCAAGATTAAAGATTTAGGAAAATTATCTTTTTTCTTGGGGATGGAAGTTCTGCGGAAGCCTCATGGATTGATTCTGAGTCAACGCAAGTTCTTGCTTGAACTCTTGGTTGAGTTTGATTGTCTTGATCTCTCTCCTGTGAGTTCTCCTCTTGACCCTACTTGCAAGTTATTTTCTGGTGTTGGGGAGCCCTTATCTGATCCAACTCTATATCATCGTTTACTGGGCAAACTCAATTTTTTAACTCACACCCGTCCCGACCTATCCTTCACCGTCCAGCATCTTAGTCAGTATATGCAGGATCCTCGTCTCCCTCTTCTTTCTGCAGCTAAACATTGTCTTCGTTATCTGAATGATCCTGGTCTTGGTATTTTTCTTAATGCTTCCCCTTCTCTTGATCTCCTTGCTTTTTGTGATTCAGATTGGGGAACTTGCCTTGACTCTCGCCGGTCTGTCAGTGGTTTTTTTATCAGTCTAGGTGGTAGTCCTGTTTCTTGGAAGTCCAAGAAACAGCCTTCCGTCTCCCTTTCCTCCACTGAAGCCGAATACCGGTCAATGCGGCGTGTTGTTGCTGAGATTACTTGGCTGGTTCGCCTCTTGGATTACCTTTGTATTTCTCCTTCTCTACCTGTTCCTCTTCTTTCTGACAGTCAGGTTGCGATCCATATCACTAAAAACCCCATTTTTCACGAGCGTACCAAGCACGTTGAACTTGATCGCCATTTTGTCCGGCAACAATTTCAGGCTGGTCTCATTTCTCTCTCTTTTCTTCCAACTCACTCTCAGTTAGCCGATATTTTTACTAAATCTCTTTCTGGTCCTCACTATCGTGTTATTTTGGGCATGTTGGGGTGATTTCCTCCCCCTCCAACTTGAGGGGGGGGGGTGTTGACAGTGTACCGGCGGAGCAAATGAAGAAAAAGAAGAATGACAAACAGATCGATGCATCCAATACAAAGGGCATTACATAGTCTAACTCTTCAAAGATGTTATTACACTTTAGTCCTTATGATTACACATACACTCTAGTAAGTTCTAGGGATATTTATGTCATTAGTCATTCCACTAAGTTGGTTAGACAAAGTTAGGCGGTTAGTCATTGATGTATATATATATATATACACTGTACTGATGTATAGAGATTAAAAAATGAAGAAATAGCAAATTCCAAAATGCATTTTGTTCACTCCAAATTCTCGAATCCAAACATGAGTGAGACTAATAATCCTCCTTGAGCTCAAAGTTATCACTAAAATTTTCGAAAGGTCATGAGATCAACTCCCCCACATTTTGAGAAATGACAAGTATTCTTTCAACAATGAAAAAGTTAGTATAATAAGGTCCAAAATTTAAACTGGTCCCTTTTTCAGAGTTCCAAAATTTAGGATGCATGTAATTGATGTCTTCTTTTAAAGATGTTGTTTGTACTTTGTAAAACTGTAACTATGAACATTTTACTTTAACTGGTCAATTATGTGTGAAGATTTTAACTTTTTGTAATTTCATGTCTTTCTCGTTTATTTCTTGATCTAATTATTCCGAAAGATTTCATCACTAGTTAATTGGAAAACGAAAGAATAACAACGATAAACGTGCCAAAAATACATGAAGGTACATGAAAAAAACTTCTAAAATGTCAAAAATTTAGGGATCACTAAAAAATACTTTATCAAGAGGGTTATCTATTATCACGTGTTCACATTCAATAGTTAAAGGGTGTAAAAACTTATCCGCATGGGGGCTTATACTAAATCATATCAACTTATCATGATTAAGTGATTTAATAAAGAAAAATATGTATTAGTTAAACATAGTTAAGTGAGAAAAGTCTTTCTATAAGTAAATGCATTTATTTGTTTGGTATACAATAACAATAACATATCTAATATAATGTCACAGATGGGGTCTGGAGAGGTGTACGCAGACCTTACTGGAAGGTGTAAACAAAGTAAATTTTTACCATAATTAAAGTAATTATTCTCTTTCCTAATCCCAGGAGGTTAGGGTAATCTAGGCATTAGAGAATGAAGATACGAAAAGTTACCTTCCGATTCGCTCTCCAAATTACTAACTACTTAGCAAAGAACATTCGTGGGTCATAACACAGAAGTAATAATTAAACTAAACGATATGTATATTGAAAAATTTAATGCAAATTTCTATTCCCTAATATTACTCTTACGTTATTCCTTTTTTCCTATGCACAATATCTAAATTAAGAGTTCAACTTATATATAGTGATCCAATGAAAAAAATTACTTATCATGTTACTTTTATATGTTTATTTTCAAGATTATAAATCCTAATTTTTATTGAAGTTATCTGTAAATATTTTTTGAATGTGTTGGGGCGAATGTACCCTTTAAGCTGCGGATTCAATTGAACCACTAATTTTTTACTCGAAGTATAAATTCATAGGTTACTAAATCTTAACACATATTAGATCTAAACCCATAACAATCTAATGAATTTAATGCTGAAAAATCTAAAAATTAAACCCGTTAAATTTATATTTTGGATCTACCTCTAGGTTGATAATATAAAAAATTTCTTTGTAGAGTAAATCTATATGAGTTAATCTGAAATTATAATGGATTCAAAAGCAAATATGCTACTACGACGATGTAACTTCAAAGTTTGCACTCGAAACTATGGACAACGTTTGAAATTACATTCAAAAATTCTACAAAGACAATAAAGACCATAATAAATCAATGCACGGTTCCATCAAGTTCTTATTTATGCAAAGTAGACTCTAAACATTAAATTTGAAAAAAAGAAAGAACAAAAGAAAGAAACTGTGACTGAAGTCGAAAACATCTTAGCCCTAGTACGTATGCATCCATTAAACAACAATATGTTTTTCTAACCCTGTGTAGGAAAGCAATCCGATTCATCAAAAAATAACCAATATTGATCGAGATCATTCAAAACACTATTCTGATAAATAAATGCACGTTGTCTCGTAGCTTGAAACATGAAAACATCCATAGAATTGCTACCCCCGTTCTGCAACATAGCACAATGAAGCACCAAGTTTTGAAATTCATCAATCTTCTCTACGTATTTTGAATTGTATTTATTAGAATCGCTACTTGCACTATCTGTATTGCACTCGTAAAGCACAATTCCTTTGCTAACTTTATTGTAGATAGCGAACTCGTAGCCTAATTCCATCAAATCATCAATAATTCTCTTCCATGTAACAACGGGTGATCGAGTGAAATTAAACTCGGACATGCATCCATCAATTGTGACCATTAAAAGCTTAAAATATTCTTTCCTGCCTAAGCCTGCCTCCATTATGATTCACAAGGGCGGCTCTAGGGTAAATCCCCAAATATTTATACAACAGTAAAGTAGCTGTTGTCATTATTATATTAATTAGAGTTACCATAAAAAGAGGAAACTAATCTATATACGAGAAAAGGGCAAAAAAATGAGGAAACAGAGAGATGCAGTTCCTGGTCAATAAGCCTTTCCACGTCACAGTGCTTGTCCCTCAATTATATAATATATAGATTATTGATAAACTATTTTAAATCTTAATATTTGTTTAGAATTTCGTAGATGTAGGATTGAATGAGTTAATATGATAAAACTTTTTTCTAACTAAATCAAATAATATATTTATCTTCTCATCATTTCTATTTTTTTTTTTAAATTATACTTTTTACCATGTTACCTTCTAATTACAACTCAGAATCTTAAAATTAGTCATTCTTTTTTGTCACATTTGATTCATCCACACATTAGTAAGTAAGTTCTTTTGTGACTTATTTTTTTAACTGAGAAATCCCAGAGACAAGTAGCGTAAGGTTCAAAATACAATCGATAATAGGCTCAATCCTTTACCATTTTCACTTAACGCTATATTTTTGTATAGGGGAGAGTTCAATACCATATGACTTGCGCCTAACCCACATATAATATGTTGTTCTCCCACTGCTTTTTTTGTCTCAATATTATATGAATTTTATGAAAGAAATATCAATGTCTTTTAATATATTTTAGTTTTATGCCACCAATTTGGTTGAGCTGCCCTCATAAATGACAACAATTATTTATAGATCACTATACCATGAACGTGTTATTCGACCAACTTCATTCATATTTGGTATCTAAGTAACACATTCACTGATTGTTGTCTTATCTTAATTGAGACTCTAATAAAGTTTGATTGAGAATATCATGGGATGGACATGTGGCCCAAGTAAGAGACTAGTAAAACTTTAATTTAGATCCCCAAAATTTTTTAATGATTGATTTTATGATCTTATTTCAAGTTAGACAATATTAAAGTTTGCAAAAAAAAAAAAAAAAAAAAAAAAAAAC